>BROG01000556.1:235000-280000 GCA_030159075.1 Atrina japonica
CTCTACCAGCACACCTTTGTATTGATTGATATCTGACGGACGTTTTCCTCTACCGGTACACCTTTGTATTGATTGGTGTCTGACGGACGTTTTCCTCTACCGGTACACCTTTGTAATCAGTGAAATAACTGTTGAGGTAAATAGACTACATGACTAGTATATATTAGTTCTAACTCCTCCATGGCACATGATCCCACCTCTTGATTTCCAAAGGTCTGAGTTTGTCTAATTCTTACCAAATTTTTATATATATCCTGGGCATCTGGAGAATATGAGATTTTTTATATTATTTTCAATGAGCTTCATTACAATTGTCGCTTCCAGTTCTGGTGGTTCTACATACATAAATACCTCACTCCTAAAGTCCACAGGGTAAAATATTTGATTATCATGCATCGGTATTGATAAGTCCACAAGATATTCTGGTTAAAAGCAACAGGAACTAAACAGAATAACTATAATTTATAAAATTGCAATACAAAGAAAGATATATTTCAGGATCCATCAAGTATTCCTGATGGCCTTTATCAGTATTCCTTACTCAGATACTGGCAACAAATAAGAAGTTGCTAAATACTATACAACTGCTTATAATAGGAAAGTATAAAGTAGAACACTGGGTACTCAAATTCCAAACAGCCATCCAAATTACAGTGGCGCTATGTCGGTGTTTCTATTGTTATTCTCCCACATATAATTAAGTAAACTCCACTTACCTGCATATTGGGTTCTTTCTTTCAATGATCACACTTACCAAAGTATTAATTTTCAGAATGTCCTGGATGCATATACAAATCTGGCTGAGATTGATCTAATATACTAGTGCATGTTCTGCGTACGATGATTTCAATACTGTGGGATATATTGTAAGCACACGGATTTGAAACATTGCGTTCTCAATCAACAATTTGCAAATCTATCTGCCGATATAATGACCGTGTATGAGATAGTCATGCTTTACTACAACTATGTTTTAGTGTTCTATATTCTTTGTTGATTCGTCTATACTGATAGTGACTATTTATTCCTAACTTATTTATTCCCTACAAGTGATTCCTAACTTGTTTAAATTCGATGTGACAGCAGATATAAGCCAATGTCCTTGTTTGTCTAATATATATTGTTTTCAAGGTCTGAAGTCACCATGAATCTAAATATTCAAGCGCAAATAGCTTTAAGAACTTACTCAAATGTTTTAAGATGAAAACACGCATTCTTTATGCTTCAAGTTGACATTTTTGTATAATCCTATTGCATACGTTTGTAAATAAAGTATAAAATTATTGTTCATCTTTAAGAAAATTTTACAAATATGTAAAGGATAATTTGTGTATATTCTCTAATTTTGAGAACCATAATTCTTTTAATCTAGGTAAAAATCATAAATTTCAACAACAATGTGTTTCCTTTGCAATTAACTTTAGACGGTTGACAAACAATGAAATAAAAAATAGTAAAATCAAAGTTGAGTAAATTTAGTGACTTTGGGTCCAGGACGATTGATAATTCGGTATCTATATTCTAGTTTGGAAACGTTAATTTGTCTATCTATCTATCTATCTATCTATCTATCTATCTATCTATCTATCTATCTATCTATTTATCTATCTATCTATCTATCTACCAACCTACCAACCTACCTGCTTACCTACTTATAAATAAGCGATCATTTGATATTTATATCTTTGAAACAGAACAAAATAAGTTTTTACACCGTACTTGAATGTTTGTTTCGTCCAAAAGTACTGTTGTTGAGATGGTTTAATATTTTTAGGTATTATGGTATTGTGTGTTTACAGGTTTTGTTTTTTACTTTTTTTCATCATAATCATTTGAAAGATTTGATTTGATTTGATTTTTTGTTTTATGCCATACTCAACAATCTTTCAGTCATATGATGGCGTCCAGTTTTTATTGGTGGAGAAGAAACCCCGGTTACCCGGGTAAAGACCACCGACATTCCGCAAGAAAACTGGTAAACTCTCCAACTTAATTCGAAATTACCCTAGCATAATAACATATTAGAATGATACTACTATTATTATGTTTTGCAATGATATACATTGTAATACAAATATAAAAATTTCAGATACCAAAGTATAAATCAATAGAATGCCCAGGGCATAGATACAAATCCGGTAAAAATGGACAAACACGGACCTCTGGAAACCAAGAGGTGGGATCAGGTGCCATGGAGGAGTAAGCATCCCCTGTCGACCGGTCACATCCGCCGTGAGTCCACAGTCAAGTCCAATGAAACAAGTGAGGAGTGTATCCTCGTCACAATTGGTACATACGTCTCAACAACCGCCAACGAAAAGGCAACTCAACATTTCACTTAGTGAAACAGAGTAGTCGCAAACAAGACTATTATACCGACCGTAAAATTTGCGGAACGTTGACATTAAACGCGGTTTTCGATATCCCTGTGTCAATAATTTGTCAGTGAGTAGTTTACCTCTGTATATGAAATTTTCATATGTTGTGCACGCCCTGGTATATCGGATCATTTGTGAAATATAAACTCCATATGCGGGTGACTGAGGGATATTACTACTTAAATGTGGAAAATTTACGATGGGAAATCCGAAATCGTCGCGTTTATCGTATAGCTTAGTTGCTAATTTCCCGTCTGTGTTTATATTAAGTAAAATGTCTAAGTATGAAGCTTGTGTGCTTGATTCTGTTGCATCTTTAATTTCTAGTTCGCTGGGATATATCGCATTGGCATATGTATGAAAATTGTCATTATTAATTGACAAAACATCGTCGATATATCTAAATGTCAAATTAAAGAACACCGCTAACTTTTTCTTCTTTTGATTCAGCTGTTTCTGAATGAAGTCTGCTTCGTATGAATAAAGGAACAGGTCGGCCAATAAAGGAGCACAATTGGTTCCCATAGGATTGCCGACAGTTTGTTGAAAGACCACGTCTCCGAACATTACAAATATATTGTCTATCAGAAATTCCAGCATGTTTTTATATCAACTTCAGTATATTTATGTGTAGAATCAGAGTGGTGTTTGACGAAATAAGTATCCTGATAGCCAATCACTAGATATTTAAATTTTCGGGTACCACTTTTAGTGAAAAAGCAGTTGTCTATGATGCTGAAAAGTCTTTCATTTAATTTTTATGTGGAATAGTAGTGTAAAGAGTAGAGAAGTCATAAGTTTTGATACTGTGAATTCGAGAAAAATTGTGTGCCTTCAAATTTTCTAAAAGCTGTTTAGAATTGTTAAGTATCCACATCTGATTTTCACAGCTTCTGGAATAAACAACTGTACAGTATTGTTGAAGTTTCTCCTTAATGGCTGTCAATATCTTGGTAAGGAGTAAAGATAAAGGTTTGGTAGAACATTTGCTGGATCCTGCTATGTATCTTTGCTTATATGGAGTTTTATGAAGTTTAGGTATCCAGTATAAATGTGGTAGCTCGAAATCGGTATCCGTTGTAGGTATATCAAATGAGCGTAATACGGACACGTGATTTTGAAGGATCTCGTCCCTTGAAAGTGAGCTACGTGTGTATGTAGGATTTCCAGAATTCGTATTTAACCCAAGTTCTTCTAATAAACACTTATAGTAATGTGCCTTACAAATAAAAACTATATTATTTAGGCTTTGGTCTGCTGGTACCAGTACATATTGGTCATGTAACCTATCCAGTTCAGTTACTACTTCTGGATCATTAAATACAGAGGGATAATGTGTTTTCATAGTCCCTTTAAGTTTTCGAATACGAGATTTTATCAACCATCGTATGGCTTTCAGCCATTCAGACAAAGTGTCTGGTTCTACGTCTTCATGTTTGGCCCATCGTCTGGCATAATCTTCGACAGAATCCATAACTAAACTGAAATTCTGACGCCAATTAAAGGAACGGGCTTCCCGGTATTTAGGGTCCCATAAAATAAGATTTTTGAGGCTTTCATTTTCAACAATAGAAAATGAGTTTTTCAAGTGTTGTAGATGGCCGTGCGTCGTCTTGCCTAAAAGTCTGGGATTGTATATTTGAATCCAGCTTAAATATGTCATCGAAAAATTTATTTTCATTGCTTCATGAACAATACTCATATGACGTCATTATTAACTGTGTAAAATGTAACGTCACCTACATTGCTATTTGACGTTTCCAAGTGTAACATTTTAATGTTAAACTCCTTGATGATAATAATGAAACCGGTTGAGTTTATTTCGGCGTTGTGATATATATATATATATATATATATATATATATATATATATATATATTATATATATATATATATATATATATATATATATATATATATATATACAGTGAAACCCGCTTTACAACGACATTCATTATAACGGAATATTCGGTATCCGACAAAAATTGCTCGGGGGACAAACGTACATGTACATAAAAAAGTACTCATTACAACGGAATATTCGGTATCCGACTCCGACATCAGATTCCGGGAACAAATGTACAAAACTCAATGTAAATAAACTCTTTACAACGGCATAACATCCTACCCGCTAATCCGGCTATTGTTTTCAGTCTTGATTTTTCTTCACGGTTGAGATGACAGGTAAAAATAATTGTGTCAATAAAACAATTACACCGTCAATTGTTCTTAATCTGCACTGATAGGTGATGGCCTAGGTGTCAACGATTAGCGCTTAAATCATACCTACCTGTAGAGTAGGCAGTAGGTTTCGTAAGAACTCAAGCGACAGGAAGAGAAATACAAACTGTGTACAAATTAAACAAAAAAGATAAATAAATAAACTTATTGTTGACAAGGTCCGTTACGCTACATGCTCATGCGGTTACAATAGCAGATCTTTAAAGTACTTCAATACTTACGATAATCGTAGACATTTTAGTAAAACTTTATTTGTGAACCGCAATCGGTGAGCTTTTTATTTAAAAAATAATTAATGTAACTCGGAATCAGGAGATATACATTTCGGGCATTTTGTACATGATCCGTGCATTTCACAACATCACCGATAAATATGACTAGTAAATGGTTGAAAATAGTACGAGATAAAATAATGATATTTGTTGTTGTAAGTTTATTTATTTACATGTACATATATGCGTAAATGATACTCAAGGGAGCTAACTATGAAATGCCCACTACATCAAATTCGTTACAGTGACAAATTCGATATAACGTCATTCCTACGTGGGAACAAACACGGTCGCTGTAAAGAGGGTTCACTGTATATATATATATATATATATATATATACATATATATACATATGCATATGTCTCGTATTCTGTGAAGTACAGCACCTGACAAAGTCTTATATATCGATTACAATCTGACTATTCTTTGCCATCTGATAATAACACCTGCATAAAGACGAATTCATGAACCTTCTTTTTAGATTCTTTACTTTGTTTGTAAATAACTATTAACTTTATATGACATTCACATTATCGCTCCCGAGCAACGGCAATCTCACACTGTAACATTTAAGGTTTTACAAAAGAAAACGGATACATTTTTGAACTATAACACTCCTTCCTACACTTCAAAGACAGACTAATAGACAAGTTATCTTGCCAACAACCGATTAAAAGTAAAATGAATTCTTCACTTGACTTTGGGTTTTGAATGGACAGGATACACCGAGTGCTTGTTTGATTGCATGTAAATTTCCACGTGAATAAATGTTTGATTTAAAAGTCTTCTCTGTACATAGATCAACAACACGTGTTAAAATCTATTAATTTGATTGTGCCACAACGGTTATAAAATACATACAGAATCACTTTGTTTGGGTATTATAACGACAGGAAATATACCAAATCGCGTGGAAACATTTGATCTACTCCGATAACCAGTTTAACATTTGCCCCTTTCATTCTCCTAAATGATGCATTTTTAATTTTTAAGCTCTTTCACAAACAAATACACACTAAACCGCATACAAACACAACATTAAACCAGTTTTAGCAATTTTATTTATTATGCAATGCGTGTATGTAACATAAATATCATTATTTGTTTATAAGTTTATTTACAAAACATGTTCTTTACAAGCGATGCATAATAGACCGTTGATATAAAATAATGCTGTTATATGTATTAGACAATATATTTGTTATATGCAGAGACCAGGTCTTTCAGCAAATCGTCGACATTACCACTGGAACAAAATGTGCCCCTTTTTGGCTGACCTTTTCCGTTATGCATATGAAGCAAACTTGATTCAGAATATTTTGAATCAAAAGAAGAAAAAGCTATCAGTGACCTTTAATTTGACATTTAGATAAATCAATCAATTAATAATGACAGCTGCCATATGTATGTCAATACGATGTATCCCTACGAATAAAAAAATCAAAGACACTACAGTATCAAGCACACTTGCTTCATTCATGCACATCTTACTATTGACATAGACGGACAATTTACATCCAAACTAGTAATATACCGCTATTGTCTGTATTTGGTACTGATACCTCGCAGATGATTCGATATGCCAGATCGTGTTTAACATATGAACATTTCATATAAAGAGGAGAACTATTTGCTGATAAGTTGTTGTCATAAGGACATCAGGAATCTCGTTTAATGTCATAATTTCGTATCTTTTTCTGGTATAATGGTTGTTTCCTTGTTTTCAGTTGCTATGTTATTGCGAAATGAAATGTTGTGTTGCCAATTCGTTTTTGGTTCTTTAGTCATCTATGCTAATTGTGACGAAGATTCATTTCTTAATTTTATCATTTTATTTGACTTTGGACTCGTAGCAGCTGGGACCGCTTATCAGGGGATGCTTGCTCCTCCGTGGCACCTGATCCCTCTTCTGGATTTCTCAGAATTCCGTGTTTTCAAATGTACAACAAATGTGTATGTTGTCTCCTCGACAAACTGAAAAATAAGTATCTATGATTGCTGTATTGTAATATTTAAAACAAATATTATTTATTATTATACAAGGCCAACATATTCCTGAGGTCCGGTTTGATCACCACTGTTGCACATTGTCCTCTGGTCTTCAACTTTTGGATCTGCGCTATTTGTCTGCTTATTTCTCTTTTTATTATTATCATTATCAGAAGTAGTAGTAGTAGTAGTAGTAGTAGTAGTGTAGCCGTATTTTTTTTTACTTTGAGGAATAGTTTTAATTTTTTTTCTGTATCTTCTACATCAAAACAATCTTTTAATTTTTCAATAACATGACGTCATTTTTTTTCTGCAACTACCAAGGAAGAATAGAGACATAGGCAGCATTGAGAAGGTAACGAAATATCTTCTTTGACTAAAACATCAAACAGAAAACAGCATATGTTTATTTCTATACCCTTCATCATTTCAAATCCTTAAGGACTAACTCATAGCTTTTCTCTATACAGACAGAACCTGAGATATTTCAATGAATACTTGATAATATTGAACAAAGCATGAACAAACAAATTTATAATTCTATCAATATCTTATTAACCATATCCATTGAAGCATCCACGTGATAGAAATATATTTCTGTTGAATTTGTTTCATTTTTACCTGTGCATTGAAGCTTGTTTCATCCTTGCCTTCTGAAAGGATTAAATCAATATTAATCTTGATATCCATCCTTATAAAAACGTTACCTTTTATAGAGTGTAAATATTTGTGGCTTATAATTACAATTATTTTATTTGTATGATCTCTATCTTTGGATTTAGTAACAAAAGATTAGCGCGGCTGAATAACGAGAGAGACAGCTTTATATTCCTACGAGAAATACCGAAGCGCGAGATCTAATGAAAGTTACATGCGCGCGTGTCATCTAGTCTAATTCATCGTAATTGTGTATTGGATCAAAGCGTCCTTTCGATTGTTCTGATCTAAATACTCCCTAGGTAGGAAGATTAAGCGTACTTAATTTGGCATGAGAGAACAAATTCACAGCTTTGTAGCTTTAATGGGTAAAGTCTAGGTATATCCAATATGTACAACAGGACAAGCAAATATCATTTCGAATGTTAGTTTTATAATTGAAAATATGGAGATGAACGAAACACTGTCGATAATTGATTTTAGAATCAAAAAGCTGCTTTGCCTAGTTATTTCATTTAGAGGAGAAATAACGTAACACAAGTGAACAAAGGATATCATATGACAGGGTCTGATGTTTGTCAAACAATTGCTATTATTGCACTGGTATTTGTTGTTGTCAAAATAATTGCACTCAGAAAAAGTAAATTTTCGATGTTTCAGTAATTAATAAAGCGAATATGGAACCTGTGCAAAGTAGATGTTAGAACATTTATTATGCACAATGCGATGGGACCACTTCTCGGCCACAAAGATCAAAGAGCATTTCAATGCAAAACAAAACTACAAAATCAATCATAAAAAACATATTGAATTTTTTTAATACACAAAACTATATCATAGAATGATAAAACAACACAGATAATAGCACACATTATTTCAATAAAACGACATGGGACATATTTGATATATATATATATATAATAAACAAAGAATCAAAGGAGAATTAGCTGTGTTTACCCCCAAAAATGATTTCGATTTGTTCTATTCTTTTTTACTTGTACTTGGTGTACAATAACAAATAAGAGCTACACACAGGCATTACAAATCTTATATTCCTACATATATTATGATAATAAGGTAAGGTCGAGTGTGATATTCATATACAAATAGAAAGGCAGAGTTTTTCCATTGCAAGTGAGGTGGTTTCTGAATCAATTTTCACAAAATATATAGGAATATAAAAAATTTCAGATACCAAAGTATATATCAATAGAATGTCCAGGACATAGATACAAATCCGGTAAAAATGGACAAACACGGACCTCTGGAAACCAAGAGGTGGGATCAGGTGCCATGGAGGAGTAAGTATCCCCTGTCGACCGGTCACACCTGCCGTGAGTCCACAGTCAAGTCCAATGAAACACGTGGGGAGTGTATCCTCGTCACAATTGGTACAGACGTCTCAACAACCGCCAACGAAAAGGCAACTCAACATTTCACTTAGTGAAACAGACTAATCGCAAACAAGACTATTATACCGACCGTAAAATTTGCGGAACGTTGACATTAAACGCGGTTTTCGATATCCCTATAATTTGTCAGTGAGTAGTTTACTTCTTTATGTGAAATATTCATATGTTGTACACGCCTTGGCATGTCGGATCATTTGTGAAATATAAACTCCATATGAGGGTGACTGAGGGATATTATTACTCAAATGTGGAAACTTTAAGATGAGAAAGCCAAAATCGTCGCGTTTGTTGTATAGCCTAGTTGCTAATTGCCCGTCTGTGTCTATATTAAGTGAAATGTCTAAGTAAGAAGCGTGTGTGCTTGATTCTGTTGTATTTTAATTCTAGTTTACTGGGATATATCGCATTGACATATGTATGAAAATTGTCATTATTAATTGACAAAACGTCGTCGATATATCTAAATGTCAAATTAAAGGACACCGCTAAATTCTTTTGATTCAGCAGTTTGAAGAATGAAGTCTGCTTCGTATGAATAAAGGACCAGTGTAGAATCAGAGTGGTGTTGGACAAAATAAATATCCTGATAGCCAATCACTAGATATTTAAATGTTCGGGTACCACCTTTAGTTAAAAAATAGTTGTCTATGATGCTAAAAAGTCTGTCTTTTATTTTTTTATGTGGAATAGTTGTGTAAAGAGTAGAAAAGTTTTGATACTGTGAATTCGAGAAAAATTGTGTGCCTTCAAATTTTCTAAAAGCTGTTTAGAATTGTTAAGTATCCACATATGAATTACACCGCTTCTGGAATAAGCAACTGTACAGTATTGTTGAAGTTTCTCCCTAACGGCTGTGAATATCTTGGTAAGCAGTAAAGATAAAGGTTTTGTAGAACATTTGCTGGATCCTGCTATGTATCTTTGCTTATATGAGGTTATATGAAGTTTCGATATCCAATATAAATATGGTAGCTCGAAATCAGTATCCGTTGTATTTATATCAAATGAGCGTAATAGGTGATTTTGAAGGATATCGTCCTTTGAAAGTGAGCTACGTGTGTATGTAGGATTTCCAGAATTTGTATTAAACCTAAGTTTTTCTAATAAACAATTATAGTAATGTGCCTTACAAATAAAAACTATATTATTTGATGCTTTGTCTGGTACCAGTACATATTGGTCATGTAATCTATCCAGTTCAGTTACTACTTCTGGATCACTAAATACAGAGGGATAACGTGTTTTATAGTTCATTTAAGTTTTCGAATACGAGATTTTATCAACCATCGTATGGCTTTTAGCCACTCATAAAAAACGTCTAGTTCTACGTCTTCATGTTTGGTCCATAGTCTGGCATAATCTTCGACAGAATTCATAGTTAAATTGAAATTCTGACGCCAATTAAATGAACGGGCTTCTCAGTATTTATGGTCCCTTAAAATAAGATTTTTGAGGCTTTCATTTTCAACAATAGAAACGTCGGCGGTGATGACATGCCCGATAGGATTGTACTTTAAAGGAGATGAAGCACATGAACATGTGACAGTGTTGTGTAGAAGATGGTTGATGTCCAGGCACTGCAAAACCTGTTTGTAATTGAATAGCTTGGAATAGCTAGGAATTAAGGAATTTTTATGCTTGTGTTTATCTTTTTTTTTGTTATTGTATGTCAATCTATGTATTAAAAAAGGGGGCAATTCTTTTATGAATAAAACACAGCTAATGCCCCGGTATTTTTGTTAAAAACGAAAGGCCAAAACAAATGCCCAAGACGATTGTTTCTGTCAGTAATTCTTCATCAGTTGAGCTCGAGAGTATTATCATACAAGGTGAAATATAACCTACATTTTTTTCAAAATTCGTCTATGAGTAACAGATGTACACAGATGACCATCTAACGTTTTGAAAACTTTAAAATTAAAACGGTGCTATGCATTCGAAATAGTATTTAAAAAAAAAAAATGGTACCCAAATGTTAGACTCTGGGTTTATGTATACCAAAATATAAGTCTCGGTGTTAATATATACCGAAATGTTAGGCTCTGGGTTTATGTATACCGAAATGTTAGGCTCCGGGTTTATGTATACCGAAATGTTAGGCTCTGGGATTATGTATACCGAAATGTTAGGCTCCGGGTTTATGTATAACGAAATGTTAGGCCTTGGGTTTATGTATACAGAAATGTTAGGCTCTGGATTTATGTATACCGAAATGTTAGGCTCTGGGTGTGTGTTTATCGCTGGAGACACAAACTGCCCACTAGGAGAGAGAGAGAGAGAGAGAGAGAGAGAGAGAGAGAGAGAGAGAGAGAGAGAGAGAGAGAGAGAGAGAGAGAGAGAGAGAGAGAGAGAGAGAGAGAGAGAGAGAGAGAGAGAGAGAGAGAGAGAGAGAGAGAGAGGTTTAATTATAGATTCAATACGAAAACTATATTTTAGGATACATCTGACCATACCTTAACAAATTAAAATTGAAGAATTACCAATCGATAATCAAAAGTCAAGTCCATAATCACACGACGAATTAGATGTGTAAATGGTCTCAACATAAAGAACAATTGCGAATCCCAAACGGGATAAGACCAGGTGTCCGGAAGGACACACCCGTTGCAAACATGTCATGGAAACTTCTAGTCAAATACTGTGAAAAGATCAAGTTCGGTGAAAAGCACAATTGGTGAAAGAAAGCCACTGTCTGTGGCCGTGCTTCAGAATACTATCTAATATTTCTGAGAGAGGGACTTCAAAATGTTTAACAAGATCCCCGTATCGACCATAAGACTTCTTAAACGACGACTCCAAGCGTTCAACTACGTAACGTTGTGTAAGCAGTTTATTGGTTAGTCGTTTTGCTCTCAGAATAAGACATTCATGAGAAGAGCATGCCCTGGCATAACATATAAGTTGTAATATGAAAACGTCACAGGCAGGAGGAGATGAGATATTACTACTTAGAAACAGGACGTTCTTGATATGGAAACTGAGATAGTCGCGTTTGTCATAAAGAGATGTGTGAAGTTGACCGACCTTTCCAATCTACAGGAGTAAATCTAGGTAAGAAGCAGATGTGGTGCTCTCTGTCGTTTCATTGATCTCTAGCTCATTAGGATACATCTGGCGGAGGTAATTATGAAATTCTGAATTATTTATGGACAGAACATCGTCGATATACTTGTAAGTAAAATTGAACCGAAATGCTAAACGTTAGTTTCCTTTGGAGAGCAGAGACTGTATAAATTCCGCTTCATATGAATACAAAAAGATGTCAGCCAAGAGAGGTGCACAATTGGTACCCATTGGAATGCCAACAATCTGCTGGAGAACTTTTTCCGCAAAACCACGAAGATGTCGTCTACTAGAAACCCCAGCATCTTGTTAATATCGTCTTCAGTGTACTTGTTATTGAAATTAGAGTGTTCCTTCAAAACGTAAGGTTCTTCATGACCTTCCACTAAATATTTATATCTGCAATTTCCATTTTTGTATACAAAAGAGTTTTGTATAATAGATGTTAATCTGTTTTTGAGTTTTTAATGAGGGATTGTTTTCGAAAAATCAAAATACTTGATGCTCCAACAATCCTTTTGAATTCTTTAGGATTCACATCTGATTGACTACGCTTCTTGAGTAGGCCGTTGTACAGTACTTCTGAAGACCACAAAATTCGTCCTGTTTCTTCATAATACATGTATACATATATCATATCATTTAAAAAGAAGACTCCTCGCGTTACATCAATGTGTATATCAGGCCATTTCAAAATGAAATACCAGAGAACAAATTATGATGTAAGTAAAACAAATCATTTTAAGGCATCAATTTCAAAGAAACCGTGTGGAATTGTTATGCAGTCGGAACATATTAAATTATGCACTCATAAAGAGAAAAACTGTAGTAAGATGTGTACCTGCAAATTCAAACACCTAGGAATTAGTTATGGTGATATTTGTTTTATCCAAACCTACTCGGTTACTTTACATAGATATACTGAAGTTTATCTAAAACGATGCTGAACTTTCCAAAACACAATATACAATTTTTGAAGACCAGGAATGTTAGCAGATCATCGGAATTCGCATGGTAAAAAAACTGTGCCCCTTTATTTCTTTATTCATTTTAAGCATTTTTATTCGAGGATTATAAAACAGAAGAAAAAAACTATATATATATATATATATATATATATATATATATATATATATATATATATATATATATATATATATATATATATATATATATATATATATATATATATATGCGACTTTATGATAATTAATCATGTTTATTTTGATGCGTATCTGTATGCGGTTTCAATAGATCTTTCTCCTCCCCTCCCTTCCTTCTCCTCGTCGTCTTCATCATCATTGTTCTAGTCGCCGTCATCATCATCCATATCGTCGTCGTCATCATCATCATCATCATCATCATCATCATCATCATCATCATCTACCCTCACATCATCACCATTTTCATCATCAATTACATTTTCACTGACATTAATGCTTTATTTCCACTTTACAAGCATTATGATTATGAGGATATATTAATGATTCTAATAAGAAATTTCGTTACAGTGTCAATTCAATAAAATATTTCTTTTGAAAAAGTTGGTTTTAGGTCAATCTATTTGATTATGGATACCGGGACCTTGAAATGGTACTTTTCCTATCCAACTTTTGACATTTATTTTTAGCTTTGCGCATTCGGAGATATTGCTAGTCTGTTTATAAAGACATTTGTCCATGAAAAGAACAACTGAATGAATAAAATCGGTGATATAATGTTAAAGTTTCTAACATGCAGCATATTGATTTTGGAAAAACTAAAAATCATATGCTAACATTGACCCTCTGATCACTTGACAGCTTAACAGAGAATAACTTAAATCAAATACCTCAATTTAAAAAAAAAGTTGTGAATTACAGAAATCATATGTATTATAACGTTTAGAATTTTACAATTCAAAACACTCAAAGTTAAATTATGCGTAAGTGAAAAAATTGTTGTTAAAATGGCCTCCGTTATCGTTTAATAATGACTAGCACCAGAAAATGAATTTTTTTACTTCTGTTTATAATACAAAAACACAGTATGTCCTCCGCTCCTATGATTCATCGTTTTACATCGAAATTAAAATAATTATTAATAACACATGTAAATGTCAATTGTGGTCTTTTCTAAATGCCACCTTTGTAGAAAATAAAATAATATCAGAGCCTGCACTAACAATTTACATAAAATTTGCATTATTGATTTTGATTTCACTTTATACCGACAAATATTTCCTGTGTACGCATAATGTACATAATACATCGCATAAATAGTCCCAGATGTAAGGTTCTTACCGAAACAATACATAATAAAACAACCAGGCCTACGAGTTATTGACATTTCAAATCTGTCACACACACACACACACACACACACACACACACACACACACACACACACACACACACACACTATATATATATATATATATACATATATATATATATATATATATATATATATATATATATATGTATATATATCTAATCTGGGACGAATTTCTATTCATATCACACGTTTATGATATGACTTTTTTAATTTTCTATTTTCCAGGCCTTTATATATCTATTAATTATTATAGTTAATTTTTAATGTTCCTTGGCACAGAATAAATAGATTGAAAACCGATTTAAAAAGTCTATTTTGTGTTTTATTTTGTTAGCGCTTTCGCCTGTATGTTCTTTAGAAAAACTGTGGTATTTATGTAGTAATATTTTTTGACCTCGTACTATTGTGATGTCATGTTATTGCGTGTTAACTTGGGTTACATTGGCTGATAGCTTTGTATATTTTGTGCTTGCGGAAAAATATTGTCGATAAATATTTTTTTCTGCTCAGTAATGGTTTTAACAATTCAATGAAATATTCTTCTTTTGCTTTGAGTTTCATTGCCGTTTATAAAACGGAAATATTTTTAAATTCCCTTTTCCGCACGTATCAAAATGTTTAGAGCACGGTGTATTTCTGATGGAAGGGTCCTTTATTTGTTGTTAATGCACCCGGACTCTGCCCATCAACCTACTGGTTTATCGGATATAAAATTCGTTGCAAGTCGGATAAATTGTACAGTAGATTGAAGTTTGTGATTTGCAGTTCATGCTGTTGTTTGGATGTTTTGCCGGATTTTAATAATTTTTATCCCCTTTGTCAATTACTTGGCATGTCCCACATATGGGATCGCCGTATTTTTAACACTAGATGGGCTTGTTGTTTTATCGCCTTCCTTAATTACTTGGCATGTCCCACATCTGGGATTGCCGCATTTTAAACACTAGATGGGCTTGTTGTTTTATCGCCTTCCTTAATTACTTGGCATGTCCCACATCTGGGATCGCCGCATGCTTAACACTAGATGAGCTTGTTGTTATTATTGTCGTACGTAATTACTTCGCATTTCCCACAACTGGGATCGCCGCATTTTTAAAAACTAGATGAGCTTGTTGTTTAATATTTTGCTCACGTTCGTAATCTTTTTAGATTTGGTGCCTGTCGTCGGTAATAATTTGATACTCTTTTACAATAGCTTCCATTTTGTGTGATTGTTCTAATATTCGAAAGAATATTTTGGCCGAACTATAATTACGGGTATTATTTGTAACAATGAATTTTATATCGGGCAAACAAGCAAATTGATCAACAGGATAAGGACCCTTCCATCAGAAATACATCGTACTTTAAACATTTTAATGAGTGCGGAAAATTGAAATTTAAAAAATTTCCGTGTTATAAAATTAGAAATGACGATAAAAACGTATCAAAGAAAAAGAATAATGTTTCATTGAATTGTTAAAACCATTACTGAACAGAAAATAATATTTATCGACAGTATTTTTCTGCAAGCACAAAATATTATACAATTATTGAAAGGGTCGGAGGCCAACAAAATTTCTGTTGCCCCAGAATCCATTTATAATTGTTTTGTTATATGAAACATGTTTAAATAAATACTATATTTTTATTTCAGCATAAACTTTGTTCAAACATCCGTCGCTGTAATGAATCATCTAGATATGTGCCAGTATTTGCTAAAAAAATCCCAATACTTAACAGCGACCTTCCTGTGTTTTCACTGTCATGGTCTTTTATAATTTTTGTCCATTGTTCCTCATCGGAACTAGCGAAGTGATTTGATGCATCCCATCATTGTTTATACCAAAATCAAATGACTAGCGTAAAAAATACGTTCAGATTTGCTGCGACGCTTGAAACATTAGTCAATTGAATTGCAGTTGTATAAAAATTGTGGGAAATTCAAAATGCCACTTTAGCAATCACGCCAGGGCCAACAGTAAAAATTAAATTACCGGACAAGAGAAACTGATTTTGTAGGCAATGTTTAAAAGCAAGGCATACTTATTTTTTTTATTAGTTTGTATAGGGAATTTTAAACATGAATATAACAAGATAAGCTATCAATCAATGTAATCCAACTCAACACGCAATAATATGACATCACAATGGCGTGATGTCACAATACATTACTACATAGCTACCACATTCTGTCTGAAGAGCTTACAGGCGAAAGCTCTAACAGTATAAAGCAAAAATATGTGATATCGATTTTATCTAATATATAGATATATTTCTTCAACCAACAGGAATAAATATACAAATGTGTTGCACCAAGAAATCCGTACAATATTTTACAACTTAAATATAACGTGTTAATAACAGCACATTTAAACAGATTTTCAATGAAGCTGGTTTTTTAGAGGTTTTAGACTGCCATCGAGTCTCTCCTCTATTGTCCAATTGTGAAAAACGGGGATATCAAATTTTCAAATAGAAAATATTTCAAATAAAGTAGAAGTAATGCGCTATTGGGACCCTCTCAAATACTTTAACAGATTTCGATTTATTTTGATTATACAAAAAACAAAATATTGATGCGTACCTGTTGAAAATAGTAGAATGAAATTGATCTATTTCTGCAGCTGGTACGCATGGTTTCTGTCGCATTTGTCAATCATTACTTTAAAAGTCAACAAGTACGTTCAGATCATCATGACATCTCATTAAGTAACAAATATTTTCTTTATTTCACCTGCTAGCAATTGTTACTAAGAAATATGTTGCCAATTTGTTTCTGTCTATCAATGTTGGATGGTCGTTTGACGGTGAGCAAGCTGAACACTGTTCACAAGCTTCTCGATTCTTTGAGAAGCACCTGCGTTGAAATGTGATATATATCGCACAAAAGGACAAGTTATACAAAGTGTTTAAATGTCATACCTGTACTGTGGATTTATCAACAAATGGCACGTTACAAATCAGTTACTTGGATTTTACAAGCAGCTAGCATTCGCCAAATAAAACTTAGTTTGTCAAAATGGTGTATGTATTTATCGCCTGAGATATTTCTATCTATCTATCTGTTTGTCTGTCTTTCTACCTATTTATCATTTTGTCTGTCTATCTATCTATCTATCTATCTATCTATCTATCTATCTATCTATCTATCTATCTATATAAAAATTTCAGAGTAGTTTACCTCTGTATATGAAATCTCCATATGTTGTGCACGCGCTGGCATATCGGATAATTTTTGATATATAAACTCCATATGCGGGTGATTGTCTGTCTATCTATCTATCTATCTATCTATCTATCTATCTATCTATCTATCTATTTATCTATCTACAAGAAAACCTTGCAAAATGTTTAATATTCAAGAACAAATAAAATTTACACAATCTGAAATAAAACTATAATTTGCCATTAGTACATATTGTATGGCAACTCACAATAAAAGTTTTGAAATGTGCCACATTTATAATGTGAAATGAAATGCTAAAACAAACATATTCACATTTAAAACAAACCAGACCAAATTTTTAAAGTAGTTCAAAAACCCAGATTTTGTCATATTTCATCTTGTCATTGAGATATATGATTCTGTCATCACTTATACGATTAATCCTTATATATATATATATATATATATATATATATATATATATATATATATATATATATATATATATATATATATATATATATTATATATATATATATATATATATATATATATATATATATATATATATATATATATATATATAACAAATACAGAAATAACAAGGTACCTACAAACTCCCAATGCCCCAATGCGGCATCAATCGTCTGGCTTTTATGGACGACGTCCTTACCACTTGGCCATCTACGCATTTTATATATATATATATATATATATATATATATATATATATATATATATATATATATATATATATATATATATATATATATATATATATATATATATATATATATATATATATAGAACAACACATTCCTTTGATCATAATAAATATAATTATTCTTTTGCGTTTGAGCATCTTTTTCGATTTCGTTTCTTCTCTGAGTATATCCTTTTTTCATAATTCAAGAGGAAATTCACAAGCGCAGTAACGGGAATATCCGTGAAATACTGCTTGAAATACTGTTCTGAATAATAATTTTTCTACTATTTCTACTGTACCAGGGACTTTTTATTTCTATATATATATATATATATATATATATATATATATATATATATATATATATATATATATATATATATATATATATATATATATATATATATATATATATACATATATTACGCAGATACAATCGGTAAAAAGTCATTTGCATAATGTTGATAAACATTACACATCACTTTTTTTATATCAAAATATTGCCAAAAAGAAAGACACGTTATGATGCAGTCATTCTTAAACAATAAACGTATGGACTAAATTATAAAGAGATTTATCACTCATTACTGCAGTAGAATTGAGATACACCGCTTCACTAATACAGGATTGTGGGCCATACTAATCTAACACAATAGTAATTTGTCATTCGTAACCTGAATAAATATTTTCATCTGTAACAAAGTCACAGAGACAAAGTTGATTATACCCAGTATATGTTTGGCTTTAGAACATTTCCCCTCGTTTTGTCTTTATTTATGAGCCCTGGTTTATGTTAGGTTTTCAATTAATGAACTTTGGCTGCCACCAAACGGAGTCAGTGAACACTTGTTTGTTGCCACTTCAGCCGAAATCTAATTTTATAAATTAGTTGCCGGGATATAAGGTATCTGTTTCGTGTTTAATTTTATATGATTTTGTTGTGAACGAGTGTCGTGCACACGTTATTGCAATGTGTACATCGTATAACAGCATTAATACATGTTCGGACTGGCGGAGTAATACATCACTTTGAAATATAAATATTATCACATATTTATAATTAGTTAGATTACCATTCTCTGCTCAGTTACGACTGATATTCCTTACATTTACAACTCAATAACTATTCATGATATTGTAGTAATTAAACCCCAACACAAACAACAAATCTGTTACGAAGTCGGATATTAATCAGAGTATAATTGAGTTATAATTATGTAAGTCACACCTCGAAAAAACACATTTTAAATTCATAAGATGTTCAACCAAGCGCGTGGCGTGATGAACGCATGTAGAAGTTTTGAAAATGCCATCTGTTAAAACCCGAGAATAATGAATTGGCTCGATATAATGCTCCTGATATTATATGCATAATTAACATAAAGTGATATTAGCGGTGTTTACCAAAAAATATTTCGATTTTTTTCTACTTTTATTACTTGCACTTGATGTACAGTAACTTATCAGAGCTATACACTGGCGATCAAATTCTTATAGATCTATTCCTGTATATTTATTTTTAAAATAAAGCAAGTCCAGTGTGGTATTCATATACAAATAGCAAGGTTGAGTTAATCAATTGCAATTGAGAAAGTTTCAAACCTGGATTTCTCAAGGAATTTTCACAAACTATGTAGGGATTTAAGAATTTTTATGCCAGTTTATATTTCTTTTTTGTTGTTGTATGTTTATCTAAGTAGTAAGGAAGGGGAAACAATTTTTTGAAAAAAGAACACAGCTAATGTCCCTTTAAAACTGATATTTCTTCAACA
Organism: Atrina japonica; assembly: GCA_030159075.1. NCBI lineage: Eukaryota > Metazoa > Mollusca > Bivalvia > Pterioida > Pinnidae > Atrina > Atrina japonica. The sequence continues at coordinate 254,956 of BROG01000556.1, forward strand.
TTTCTGTAATTACGAAATAATATTATGTAAAACATAGTCGAATCTAAAGGAACATTGCATTGTGTACAGAGGGTAAACATAATTCCAGTAAATCGTATTTCGTCACATGCTTATTATGCTGGAATTTGACCTTCTATGACACCATGCTTACCATTTTACTTACAATATGAAAAATCCTCTGGAAATCAAAAGGTGGGATCAGATGCCTTGGAGGAATAAACATCCTCTGTCGACCGGTCACAGCCGCCGTGAGTCCAGAGTCAAATCCAAATGAAATACGTGAGGAGTGAATCCTCGACACAATTGGTACAAACGTCTGAATAGCCGCCATCGAACAGGTAACTCAACATTAAAATTTCGACTTGTTTGATACAGCCATTACCATTCCTCGTACAACTTATAATTCTATACTACATTATTAGAATTTGACCTTCTATGATAACATGATTATCAGTTCTTTTACAACTGATTAATTTTACTATAATATTACAATTTAGCTTTCTATGGTACCATGCATACCATTTCTCGTCGACTGGTTATTTTTATTACAATATTACAATTTGGCCGTCTATGACAATATGATACCATTTTCTTTTACAATTGATTATTTTTACTACAATATGACAATTTGGTCTTCTATGATACCATGCTTACCATTTTCTCTTACAACTGACTATCGTATATTGAAATATTATAATTAACCTTCTATGATACCTTGATACACAATTCTCTTACATATATTTAATAGCTCGCCAGTTGTTTTATTCACAGACCGATTGTCTTAGCCAGTTTGGCCTTCTTGCAAAGTTATATCTGTGATATAATTCAGTTTGCAATATCTACTTCAAGAAATAAAACATCTTAAATTTAATTGATAAGGTGAAATATTTGTGAAGTTGCTACTTTGAAATTGATTACCAATTTTTCATGGTTCATTTGTTTGAGCATGAAAACAATATATTAACAAAATATAATTTAATCGGTGAACTTTGCTTTTAAGCATACACAAATATGACTACCAGAAGAAAAAAAAATTCTGAAATATGTTGATGCCAAAACTACAATCAGATATTAAAAAAAAAAAAATGTAAAATATTATGACGAAATAATAATATTCGAAATATTATTAACAACAAAGTTATAGTCTTACAAAAAGGCCGAAACAAAATGCTCAAGACCGTCGTGTCTGTCTTATTGAGTTTCGAGTCCGTGCATACAACGTAAGAGAAAGCAAAGTCTTTATATCTTAAAGAAAATAAAATGAATGCATTTAAGTACAACCACCGAAAGTATAAGTTACTGTAAAATACATATTTGACAAAATACTATATTTTCCAATATTTTCACTTCAATAAAATAAATAAGCAAATAAATAAGTAAAGAGACGAATAAAAAAAAGATAAATATTTTGTTTAAGTTTTTATGTTTTTGTTTTGATTTACGTGTTGACACACTGTGGGTTTCACTGGTCGACAGAGTTACTCCCCGTGGTACCTGATGTCAATTCTGTGTCTGTCAAATGTGTAACAACTTTATATCCATTTGTTCTTTGGTCTTCCTGACGATTTACACTTTTGCTACATTTTGTTATTCAATCATTCCTCAGGATTTTTAATTTTTACTATGTAACAGTTTCGTTACAAATATTGTACATTTTTTCACTAGTAGTGCGACATTAAACTAATATTTTGTTTTAACAGTACGGGAAACATTATAGTATTTTATTTTTTTTTGGTTTATGAGAAAAAAAAAACATGAGCTGATGATGGCGATTTATTTTATCAGTTTCTATATATTAAGTATTTCACAAAGACATTGAGTGAACATATTATCTTCGAACGCATTGAATAAATATTTTTACAGATGCCTGAAACATAATTTATTTTTAAGATTTTTAGTATTGATATTTAGGTTTACAGATACAAGAAGCATTTTTTATTTTCTAGTCTTTTGCTTTTTTTTGGTTAAAAAGTATAACAAAATATAACCTGAAAATAGCTGTAAATTTGACCAGTTTCTATATAAGTAGTTCACATAGACATTGTATGAACATCTTGTCTTCTAACGCATTGAATTGATATTTTTACAGAAGAAGGAAACATAATTTATTTGTAGTTTTTCATTAGTTTTGAAAACGAAATATAGAAGGTATTAGCTGATAATGGTTGTCTATTTGATCAGTTTCACCAAGACATTGAATGAACATCTTATTTCCTAACGCATTGAATTAATATTTGTTTCACAGATACAGGAGATAGTATTTTTCTTTTACTTTTTTATTTTGAAATCACATATGAGATATCATAAGTCGATAATACTGTATATTTGATCAGTTACTATATAAGTAGTTCACCAAGACATTGGATTAACATCTGATCTTCTAACGCAGGTGTTGTATCAACTGAAGGTATAACTCTTTAGCAAGGTATCACATCAGTGACAGAATCAATATTTAATTTTGTAGTTAAATCTGTACCGACATAACTGGCTAGCAGATATTTACACTATGTAGAGAGACTGATCAGCAGGGCATCCTGATACTATATCTTTATTTACTCTTTCTTGTGCTTGGGTACACAAATACAAGTAAAGAAATTGAAAACACGTACATTAAACGACCCAGGTGTATAAGAAATACGTGCCGACAGTTTTCGTAAAAAGATTAAGGCAATAAACGTTGATGAATCTGGGAAGCAGAAATGAAGTTCTCAAATAATTCTCAGTTTGCTGTAAAAGGATGGTGTCGACTATGATTGATTTACAGAGGTGCAGACGATAGTTAATCCACATTTACCTGGAATCTGAAACGTTTCGCCATACAAAAGAAGATCATTACTATTCCAAAAATGTAAACACTACAGTCCACGAATAAATGTTAATAAGACAAATATTTATTAATCAGACGTTTAGATTTAGGAGGTTTCTTCTGTCAATAGCAACACTATTAAAATTGATGATGAACGTCCGAAGTATTTGATAGTTTTGGAATTTCATAACACACATACACACACACACACACACACACACACACACACACACACACACACACACACACACACACACACACACACACACACAACACACACACATATATATATATATATATATATATATATATATATATATATATATATATATATATATAACATTTTAACAGCGACAAGAACGGCATTATTTAAATTTCAAGGAAAAGAAATATTAACGGTTCCAAACTCTCGCCTGCAAACAAAGACAGCACCGATATATCATGTTTATGTAAGAAACATACAGAACACCACGTGAATTGAAAAGCGGGGTTTTATTTGATATGTGTTGATCTCTTTTATTTGTTTCATATTTGATAACTGGCGCTGGAGTCAGTCATTATTTTGTCTGTACATACTAAATTCTAATTGCTTATTCTTTCAATTGGCATCTCTCAATGATTTTGTTTACTAAACTACAAAGCAAGCGGTAGGTGTTCCTCATGATAATATTTCTTCAAATCTAGATCATAACGATACTTGTTTTAAGGAAGAAACGTTATCAATAAAATGGACAATTATTTGAAAATGTACACGTATGTTCCGTCATGACATTTTGTATCTAAAAGTTGTAATGTAATTAATTTATGTTCGATTGTTGAATCAAATTTAATGGCAACTTTCTATTTATAATTGTTAAATTTCGTCTATAAACCGAACATATACAGATGTTAATATTGCAGTCATATTTTAGCCCGATAAAGTATGTTGTCATGAGTTTTCATTCTTGTGATGTATTGGAAGGCCTGGATTTATCTCAAATTATGTTATTCAATGTATTCAAATTTCATAAATATTTAGCCTTATGGGTTTTTATCATTATCTCTTCTGTCTATCCAAAAGCGATATTTTCGTAAGATTCAAAATATATTTTAGGATACGAATTTATTATAGCATATAAATACGGTACTTGAATTCAAAGTTTTTTTCTAAATTTGTTAAATTAAAATCAATACTAACAAAAAAGATTTATTCTCTGATCCTTACAGTATATTTCTACTAAAACTTGTTAGTTTGTGGCAAAATTATTAGAGAAATTTGACAATGGAATTATGTATATATCAACATTATTACTAATATAGTGTAAGGTCATTCCTATCATAGATGTGGTGTATTCCAACGCCGACATACCATGATAAAGACTTATTAAATATGTAATTTTCAAAGCATTTAAAATGGGGGAAAGGCGTGATTTAGTACAAAGAAGATAAAGTTACTTACAGTTTCTCTTCAGAAACATTCCTCTTAAGAAACATTCCACACATATTACTCGGATGTTTAAACTAATTCCTACTTAAATATATATTAAAATTTTCATTTCAAATACTAGAAACCGATTCAAGGTATTAAGCTAAAAATGAATCATTGAAAAGAACACGGCCTATTAAATGTGATATAAATATTTCACAAACAAGTTCTGAATAAAAAAATTGTAAAGAACCATATTGCTAAACGTAAATAATATCTAATATAGAAGAGTAATGGTTTTTCATACCAGTCGCCGTTCTGTGTACAAAATGATTGGCATACCTACAACAACTATTACAAAGGAAAGCTATTGTACTAATATATACTTATAAAATGTTTTGTTTTCATCATTACAACAAATAACTATTCCATTATGTTATTACCTAAATATGCATATTTGTTACAAGTTATAAATGCAAATAAGTGAAATGTCTGTTTAATTATGAGATACAAAATTAGATTTAAAATGCGTTCTAGGAACGTTCCTTGCCATTCTTATCATAACTGCTGAAATGTAGACACGTCTTTTGTTTCTAACAAATGTCAAATGAACTTCAATAAATTTGGAAATTGACGTCTTTCTATAAAAACAACAGGTGATTCATTTTGTTTATCACGTGTATTCTTACTGGCACCATTTTGACGCCTTACAAAGAATTATGTTGTTTTTAAACAGTCATAAATTTAAGTAAATTTATAATTTCCATATTTGATCACAAAATATAACGGTTAAATAAGAATAAGACAATCCTTCTTGTCCAGGAAAATTCAATTATTCGAAAATATTTTGCAATCCGTTTTGTAACAAACCTGACTTCAAAATTTAACGTACTCTTCTAGTCAACTACGCTTTTGAACCATTCATTCATCTTTCTTTTCTTGAAAAAATAAGTCTTTATTTTATATATGCTTTTGGACAAACCACATATATATATCAAGCATGATTATCTTATTTCCAGATGTATATAGACTGTAAGGTTTCGAGTATTAGCTATAAAATTTAGCTGAAACTGATCTGATGTCTGTACTGGTACTATCAATCATGTGGTAGTTACAGGCCTGACATGTGACAGTTTGTAGTGGTAATCTTGGCGCACTCTGTACCAACGTTAATGTGTATTTGTACTGCAATCACACGACCTAATCCCCAATTGCCACTGAATCTAAATTTGACTGCCTCTATGGCAATTATAGCAAACCATTAATGTCCATGAAAGTACCTCTTGAAGCGGCTAAATAAATTTTTAGCTTCAGTTGTTTTGTAAAACATCAGGACACTACATTTGTGTTGATTTTTGTCCTGAAAAAGAACTCTTGAAATCTATTTTTGATGTTCAATTGAACACGAAATAGATGTTGACACTTTCAAATTAATAGATTTTAAAATACTGTTGATACTGTGTCTGTCGTGGCCTTTATTCACCAACATTTATTTGAAATTTTGTCTGTTGAACGCAGATAAAGTCCTCCACATTTTCAAGTCTCCCAAATATTACTGAAACCAAGTATCTTAACAACTGTACAAATGCAATGTCTTCATAAAATCATTATAAAAACCTTTAATTTAACTCTCTGAATTTAAGCGTATAATCAACAGAGATCCGTTTTATTAGAGGTCAGTTTTAACGTTATTGTTTGTGCGGCTAAAGCTGCTATAAGCCACCGTGTTTAAGCACAGAGTAACAATACTGATTCCAAACTTGAATATACTCAATATAATTCATTCTACAATAATGCAACCATTCCTAAAAAGTAGTTGAAATGTAAAAAACAATTTTTATCCCACATAATACCTTTTGAACATAATACAATATTTTAGCATGTCGTAATTTTGAAAATTTGGAATGCGCAGAAATTGCAAATATATTCTTATAATTTGTAAGAAATGCAAAGTATTTGCTTTGCTTTTTAAGTACCAGTAGTATAGAAGAATGCAACAAAGACAAACTTTTCCCTGATTCTTTTGAAATATTTCTACTGAATGGTTTTTAATTTAGATATACAACATCATATCAATTTTCAATTCTCCAATATTAAGAATTAAATAATTTCAAAACTTAATTTGATGGTTGTAGAAATTAATGTTCTGAAAAAAATCATCAATACCTGGAATCAAGTGTAAATACATTTTTTATATTTTGTTTCATTGTTTCACTTTACCACTACTTCTAGCCCACGGATTACAAAAGAGGATTAAGTTGTTTGATAACAAAATATGGAGTGATATGGAGTAATTTATCTTTCGACATTAAATGACTCATGGAGGTTTTTATTTCATTGGATTTCTACATGCCATTTTATTTCATGTTAACTTTCTGTGTAGAAATAAATTATACAAAGAAAACACAACATAAACAGAAGCGTTATAAACACCGCTGCTACCTATATTTTCTGCATTGTTTGTTGTGAAGTCAACACTGACGGCAGTGGTATCTATCTTTATATACTTCCAAGCTTATGACTTTGAACAGCGTGAAGTTGACACTGATATTCTTGATGTCATCATGGTAGTTTACCGATATGAATCATTTTATGGAGAAATGTAACTTGGATCATGTTGCCTTCCCAGGTGCAGCACTGTTGGTTTAACGATAATACAAAAAATATTGTCAAAATAAAATGATATATCATTCTATCAACAACTGGTATCAGGGATCTAAAGAAATGAGCACAGTGATATATGAAATTTGGGGACGATTCGATTATGTTTAAAGAATTTGTACCTTTCCACTCACCTACAATGTCTTATTTGGATGTAATTCAATGTTATGAATTATGGTGATGATGTGTAACAAATTTATTTGTTCATCGTTTTACTCCACAATGACAATCATCGTGATGTCAGTCTTTAATTTGCAATTAACTGACATCTTGTTTTTTCTAACGTTACTTGTTTATATGGCACATGCTTTAGGGGTAAGGTCTCATTCTGAATACCACTTTTGTTTTTAAAGAGTATCAGTTTGTTGTAGATCTGGAAACATTTTCTGGATCTTATGTTTGTGACAAATGGTGTAACACCAAAACAAACTGGAGTTACTGTAAAACTAAATTAGGTTTTCAGCAAATATATATTTCTTTTATCTTTAGGTCACAAGAAAACGATATCATGATCATCTTCATCATCATAATCATCATCATCATCATCATTTAAGTGGTTTCCTTGCGATCACGCACTCATTAACGGCTATATTTCTATTTTCAATTCTAATAAAGACTTCGTTCTGGACATTTATTATAAATACCAAAGTTATAGAGACAAAACAATGAGTCTCTAGACGATAATTTCTTTCAACAAGACATCAATGTAAAAAATTTCAGATACCAAAGTATAAATCAATAGAATGTCCAGGACATAGATACAAATCCGGTAAAAATGGACAAACACGGACCTCTGGAAACCAAGACAATTGAGCTCGAATTCGTAAATTTCATAAAACTTGTCAAATACAGAGCAGTGTTTAGTGCAAATGACACACTTGTTCATCTTTATACAAATAAATGTTACCTTTCCAAATACATATCATCGTAACGGTCTGTTTTAAACAGCGCACAGACTGGTCACTGATAAAAAAAAAATAAAAAAAAAAAAACAAAAACAAAAAACAGATGTATGTTGTAGGCTTTTAGCGTAAACTCGTCCCCTCGTTCTATAACTTCAGAATATTTAATTAAACACCTAAATAATTTTGAGATGATGCTAATGCTATGATAAATAGAAATAGAAATGGAACATTACTATATCATATTTAATATATGCACGAGATGTGTACGAGATGGAAGGGCAATCAGAAATTTTGAAATTTCGATTTTGAAAGATCTCTAGAAGTAGAGACAGACCGTCAGACAGAACAATGCAAAACCAAAAACCAGACTAATTATATATGAGTAGTTGTAGACTAAATAATAATTAAAGTAGCGAGTACATGGAAACCATTGCATCTGTATATAGTGATTAGTGATTACCAAGGCGACTTTACTATGCAAATTAAAACTTGCACGTATTTTGTATATGACGATACATGTAATCCCCCGAGACTCAGTCATGCAAATATCTTGATAAAGGTATTCTGTTGGATTGTTTTTGTTGATCAAATACAACTCCATAGAGAGATTGTGAGAGTGCAGACTGAGATGGCCTTATTGGAAAATGAATTAGAGTAATTCGGGTTAATGCACATATAAGATAGAAGAAAGAAATTAATTTTGTGAGAACAATTATCCCTGCGGTTTTTTGAACATGTGTTTTGTACCGGAGCTTAAGATACAGAATTTTACCATTATATGTCACTAAGCTTAACTGTCAATAAATCTCTTGGGCTTCTTTTAGAACACGAAATCAATTTGTTTGTCTTCAAAATACTCATAATAAAACGTACGTTTTCAGCTGATTTTGGGTTTAATATTCAATGTATCTTTCAAAGATATGGAAATTATAAGACGAATCTTAATTATTTAGGCAGCAATTTATAAGACACGGAGTGAATTGTATTTAATCAAAGCGAATTTTGAATTAAAAGGGCGTTACCTTCTTTGCTATTTCCATTTCATTTATTGTTTATTTTTTCCAATTTTACAATATCAAATTTGTTCATTCATATATATATATAATATATATATATATATATATATATATATATATATATATATATATATATATATATATATATATATATATTTATATTGCTTGAACAGACTGATTTAGTCGACAAAATAGATGTACTGATTATATGATACAGTTTTCCTTATTTTTCCTTATTAATTACTGTCATGTTGTCTGTTTGGTAAATGTTTCCGTCTTTAGAAACTTTGTTATCGGTTTTTATGTTGTGTAAGTGCAGCTCTTTTTAAAATGAGAAATAGTTCTGAACAGAACAAGACACTAGAGTTTAAATTCGATTGCTGATTGATGATTAACATAAAAACCATAATGACTGTAAATGGGTGGTGTACTCGATGGTATACTAGTCTCTTATACAACATATTATAAACATAGGTGCTCTAATTGAATGCTAAAATTATGTCAATAGTAAATTTGTAATTTTATAGTTTTTTTTATAGCGACAACATAACATTCAGTCATTTTTGTCCAAAAAATTACGACAATTTTTATGCGCTTAACGCATACGATTAGACAAGACCATAATTTCTTTAAATTGTTCATGTGTTTAATGGATCGCTTTCATACAAGAAAACTTCACTTTATCCATAAATGTTTTTAATTCCTGGTATATCAAATAAACTTCACATTATCCATAAGTGTTTTTAATTCCTGGTATATCAAATAAACATCACATTATCCATATGTGTTTATAATTCCTGGTATATCAAATAAACTTCACATTATCCATAAGTGTTTATGGTGTGTGTGTGTGTGTGTGTGTGTGTGTGTGTGTGTGTGTGTGTGTGTGTGTGTGTGTGTGAATATTTCTACTTACTGGATAATATAACTATTTCATCCAACTAACAAGATGATCATATAAAAAACATCACAAGAACAATGTTTTCTCATTCTAAAACTGTAGCAAACATTTGATTACCAAATGATTGAAACGCCTAATGCAGAGGGCGAGACGCTGTTTATATACTTCCGGTCTAATGTACCACCAATTTGAAGACAGTAACGCTTCATGACTCTGAATGGAAATTTTGGCACAAACCGGAAGCTTGAACGTCAACTAACATTGACTTTGTGGAGGAACGTGTAAAGTAATGTTTACATCTATTTGCAAACACGGCATATAAATTGATGATTGCTCTTATAAAATTTCTGCTGAAATAAATGAGACTATTTGATTGCTTTAATTGATTCAGTGTCACCAAATGTACATCAAACAAATGCTATCGTTGAAACAGCACTTTATTTTAATCAACTGTAGCCAGACGTCTTTTTGTCTTCTAGAATTAAGAATTTAGAGTTGAAGAGTTATGTTTGGGAAACCTTAAAGTGAATTAGCTATGTTTTAAAAAAATCTGTCCTTTTTAGCTACTTAGTTTGAATAATAATAACAAGAAAGAATTCTTAGATTTCTATATATTTTGCGAAAAGTGCTTGAGAAACCCAGTTTGGCAATTATCCATTTTCAATTGAATTGTTCAACCTTTCTATTTGTATATGTATACCACACTGGAAATGACATTATTTTCTCAAAACATATAGGAATATAAGATTGTTATGCCTGTGTATTGCTTATTTGTTATTATACATCACTACAAGAGGTAAAAGTAGAAAGCATTGGTGAAAACAGTTAATGCCCCTTCAAGGTATAATGTAATTGAACACCTTTAAGAGGTTACTAGTACATGCTGTTAAACCTTTATTCCTCAAATTTCAGCATCTGACAGGGATGTACCCTGTAAAGACTGACTGATTTCGTACGGTCAGTTCTTTGTAACGATATTTAACTTGTCATCCCAACAGAACAATTCACAGACAAGTAATACAAGCAACACAATACAAACAAACCGACAAAAGAGAAAACGATGTCATAAATTAAAAATGAATATTTAGTTATTTTAAACTAACTAAAAAGTATATATTTATCATTCTTCTTCATATTCATCTCTTTCTTTATCAATATATCATAATTATTTTCCCCTCTCTCCTCCATTTGTTGTTGTCTCTTTTCCTCTATTTTATTATCATTATTATTATTATTATCATTATTATTATTATTATTATTATCATTATTATTATTATTATTATTATTGTTATTATTATTATTAATTATTATTATTATTATTATTATTATTATTATTATTATTATTATTATTATTATTATTATTATTATTATCATTATTATTATTATTATTATTATTATTATTATTATTATTATTATTATTATTATTATTATTATTATTATTATTATTATTATTAATATTATTACTACTACTACTGTTATTATTATTATTGTTATTATTTTTATTATTATTATTATTATTATTATTATTATTATTATTATTATTATTATTATTATTACTGTTATTATTATTATTATTATTATTATTATTATTAATATTATTATTATTATTATTATTATTATTATTATTATTATTATTATTATTATTATTATTATTATTATTATTATAGATATCACCCTTTTACTTTTATCATTCTTGAATAGGGAGAAAGTAAGATAAAATAATAAAATTGACAATTTGCGATGTAAATTCATACCGGACATATAAACTAATTGATATAGAGAGGTAACCATTTATCATCTAATCTTCATATACTGTTTCATATGATGTTACATGGACGTTATATGACATATATCGAACTAATTGCTCGCTTTGTCGTAATTTTGATAAGTACGTCACATGCTGTTCAAGCATCCTGTCATTAATTTCCTTTTTATTTATCTAATGAAATCAAAGACTATCAACTATCATTGGATACCCCACATTGAGTACAGACGATATATGTCAACTTTTCACAAGGGAAATTTAAGAACGATTTATGAAACTGATAAATTTTTATAAAGGAAAATCAATTGGCCTTTCAATTTACACGCGGACAAGCATTACATTTGATGACGTCATAATATTCAACAACTCAGTCATACCTCGAACAAACACTGAAAATGCATTATGAGGTCAAGACATTCGACTCACTTTTGCGAAAATGCGATATGTCAATTTCAAATACATTGTACAATACACTGTAGTACCTGGTAAAAGTCGAATGTACTTACTATTCGTTAAATAGAAAACCTAGGTTACAAATTTATCTGATAAAAGACCTCATGGCTTCTGAAATTGACTAACCGTTCAACAAGAGTTACTGTAATCTTGACATACAAGTGATATGAGATTTAGGGTCAAACACACATTTAGATTTAAATCAGCACCACGTAGCAGTACCTGTTTAAAACATCTGCAAAATTAACCCCATGTTTGCATATAAAACAAAAAAAATATTAAGTCAATAAAACTATTAAATGTTACTGAAATCTATACCACCGGTTATATTTACTGTTAATATTGTGTATAACATGCATGAACACATTTCTCAGAAGTCTACTTTTTCTGTTTTTTTTAAATTAATTCCGTACCATACTTACAGCTTTTACCAGAATTAGATGATTTTTAGCAAGATAATTTCGGTTTTAGGAAGAATATATTTATAGGTATATAAAAATCACAGATACTAAAGTTTTAAGCATAAGAAGACTCAGGAGCCAACATACTTATCAGTTGACAATTAGATATACGTAGACCTCTGATAATCCAAACATTGCAGTTACAGTCAAGGTAATTATACTGACCTTAAATGTTTCGAACTGTTGTTATTAAACGCGTTTCCCGATATACTTGTGTATTTTGTGAGAACGCAATTTGCCTGTCTATGTCTATATGTTGAACACACTATGGATTATCAGAATGCCTGCTATATGTTAAAACCATACGCAGGCGAAAAGGGGACATACAATGTAGCGACTTAAATGAGGAAAGTGACAACATTAGGGAAGTCAAATCATTGTTGTACTAATTTACTGTGGACTCACGGCGGGTCGGACCGGTCGACTGGGGATGCTTAATATCTACCTGGCTCATGATTACATATTTGAAATTCCAGAGATCCGCCTATGTAAAGTTTTCACCTGATTTGAATATTGTTTCATAATTCGATTCATATATGCTTAACACTTTGGAACTTTGATTTTTATATATACAGACACTGGCTTTAGAGAAATTCATTTTATATGAACATTATTGTAACTTGTAGATTTATCACAGGTTTGAACACTTATTTTACTTTCATTATCTGTTTTAGTTTTGTTATTTCTACATGGTTATGTTGCTTGTGATAGTTATGACCTCGAAATGGCAATATATAACCATAGTTACTCAACAATGTACATACTTAAAGATGCGTTTTATCTTTACGCTTAAATCTATGTTTAAAAAGATGAATTTTCTCAAAAATAAATTGCATGTCATATTTCTTTTCCTTTTATTTGCGTATCTATAAGTCATCATTTTAAATTTAAGTGTCGTTGTAGACATGTTTACATGATTCAACTCAATAAGTCGAAAACTATCTGAAAAGTTAAAAGATATATTCAATACCATCACCTTACAAAGCAAAACTATAATATATCAGAAGTGATATGAATAACCTTTACACTGAATTTGATGGGGGTAAAGGGACGTCTGTAAATTTTAATATCCCTAAATGGAAATATCGTGTAAAGTCATTATTGTGTACCTAATGAAATTTAGCCCGAATTTGTCCATTGCCGAAAATTGGGAATTTGAAGACCATGATTTATTATCGTTTGACCACAATCAACCACAAATAAAAAATCACTTTCCTGCTGACATTTTAATTGAGATACTGCGATTGTTCTTTGGTTAATCTGACAACCTTGCAAATTTAGTTATGGATGATATTTGATGAGAATTTGCTGAGTAAATGAGCTTTACGGGCATGTTAACACGTTTTCAGAAATTTATATTAGATTTTATTGTGGTCATTTTAATCCGTTTATCTCTATCCCGCAGGCAACTCCATGGACAATACAAACCATCACACAGAACTCTACAGCATACATCACTGCGTAGTAGTATGGCTTACTGATCTGTCTTTGTGACCATGTAAATATTTCCAACTTCAGATAATATATATCAAGTAAACGAAACACTGACTTTTTATAATGTCGTATTCTTGTCTTCTAAAATTTGCTTCAGCGTAAAAGTTGTTAATTGTTCTCTTCTAATTGAAAAATTGTAAAATGTATGATAAATGACACGTTTTCAGAATAAGTGAGTTAATATCAAGTGAGTAAATGAACAAGTATCAACTCGTCCTTTATTTAAATTATCATTATCATCATTGTTTATTCAATTAATTCATTCATAATGATTTTTATTATCATCAATATCTAATATTATAAATGAATAAAAAAGAATCAATAATAATGATAACAACAACAACAACAACAACAACAACAACAATAACAACAACAACAACAACAATAATAATAATAATAATAATAATAATAATAATAATGATGATGATAATAATCAGGTGCCATGGAGGAGCAAGCATCCCTTGTTGACTGGTCAGATTCAAATGAAAGAAGTGAAGAATTAGTACTCGCCCCAAAATAAATTTTAATTGCATCTCACAATTCCGTGGGGTCCATTAATAAAGATAGTTCTGTAAATCCCCAACATTGGACAGCCATGACATTGTTGATATAATTCATATAGTGTTCATACCAAATGGTTATCTGAATATAGTAAACAAGGGGGATACTTATGTATGAAAACCCTTATAGTCTAAATCCCTTTCTGTTCGGTGTTGCTGATGATAAAATATATCGATTGTTATACTAGTGTACTAGGGTATTTTTGTTTTTTATCCGTATACCTTTGACAAATAGAATGGATTCTTACTGTTCAATATATATGCACATCTATTTCCTACCTAGAGACAAGATATTATGGAACATGATGGTCCTTGTGATGTAATCGCAAAATAAAGATTGCAGAAGTGGAACATTTATGTTATCAGACTATACGAGTCTTCCGAAAGGCGTTTTTTCTCAGTATTTCGGGTAAAAGTGTATGATTTATATCATTTATCAAGGTAGGGAAATAAGAAGACAAACTTGTCTAAGAGTTGTTTCCCTTCATTATCGATTTTATGCCTTTTTTGACTGCACATTAACACAATAATGTCTAATGTAAAGCTAACAAATATTCTTGTACAAAAGCTATTTTGGTAAATTTGAATGATTAAACAAGAGTACGCTATAAGCCGAAATTACATCAGATTATATTTTGTGGTTTGTTGTTGATATTAGTGCATTTCTTATTACGTAGATTGGTTGCTTTACAAATGTGCTTTGGTGTTTGTGATTTGTAATTTAAAAGGTCATTAGCTGTGTGTACAGAAAACAAAATATTTCGATAATTTACTTTTACTACTCGTACTTGATGTACAATAACAAATAAGAGCTTTAAACATAAATGAAACAATCTTATATTCCTATAAATATCGTGGTTCAGTGTGATATTTATATAGACATTTAGAAAGGTTGAATTAATCAATTGCAACTGAAAAAGGCCAAACCTGGGTTTTGCAGGAAGTTTTCACAAAATAGATGGGATTTTAAGAAATGTCATACCTGTGTTTATCTCTTTTTGTTGTTGTATATCATTCTATGAGGTAAAAGGTTATTTTTTTTATAAAACACAGAAAATACCGCTTTAACTTAAATCAATACAATGTGACATAATATTCAGCTGTTGACTAGTCTATGAAGGATCATCCCAAATACTAAAATGAGTTTCCAGTTAAAGAGGGCTTGATTTGATATTGTTTAAGCTATCTAATGTTAATCTTAGGCGGATTTTGCTATACATTTAGATTGATTTTTGACCATGTATTATACCACTCTCTTTTTAAAAAATATGCATCTTTTATAAATTGCAACACACTAATGAGGTATAATTAACAGAAAGAATCGTTTGAGCATTTTAACTTAAGCATTATGTTTAATAATATTTTCTTCACACCTTAACTTGTCACTTTTATGAAAAAGTGATTTACTGCGATACAATCCCTCTTACGGTCTACTGTTTCCTCAACTGTGCGTAGGCTTACACATACGTTTGCAAAATTTTGTATTACAGTAAACAGGTAAATAGCGTTTGAGCAAACAAAAATTTAAACATTCAAAATTCAGTGATGTAAGGACCAAAAATTAGTACTTGTATAAAATAAAAACGTCATGATTTGTTAAGAACGTTACCGAAATCCTACTCTCAATAGATAGCCAACAAAGTATATAATGTTTTGTACATCTTTAAATGTACAGTTTCTGCTAACAGAATATGACAAGCACACACCTCATACAGGATAAAAATCCATGGTTTAGGTAAATGATGTTTCTAGGCAGAATACTTTGAATGTACGCAGATATATATGTATATATATATATATATGTATATATATATATATATATATATATATATATATATATATATATATATATATATGAGCAAAAATCTACCTTGGTTTGCGAAAATGTCTAAAACTTTACATAAAGTATATTCTTAGTTTCAATCGTTTCAATCAATTCATTAAACAACATTTACATACTGACTGTAACTCCCCTCATTGCAAGTATATAGAGCGATGTAACGCATAGCCAGTGTTTGTAGTCACGGGACCTGAGTGTTAACCACTTTACATTTTGGCATAGGAATACATGAATAAGAAACAATTTCTATCTATTTGTTAGTCTTTTCTAAAATTTCAACATATGAACGACTCAATAAAGAATAGAATATCACATATGTATTATATATTTTATCTGAAAAGCCATACATTATCACAAAACAAACAAAAATCACAGAAAGAAATCGGAAATACAAGACTATAACTGTAGCACACTGTAGTGTAGGCAGGCTACAGGCCCATATCGTGATATATCTAGGTCATATTATGACCGGAACCATGGAAATAAAAGTTCGCTTCGTAGAATTGTAACTTGTCTGTTGAACAGTAAAAAGAGAGTTAGGTCTAGAGCAACTTTGCCCAGCATCACTGATAAACAGATCAATTTTTTGTCTTCACCGTACAGGCCTATTCCTGTCAGAAACAATTCGTCGTTCACATCGTCTGAAATCAGCTCCATCTCGCATTTCATCTAATATCCTTGCTAATTCTGAGACTCAAATCTTGAAAAACCTGCAATGTCAATGCAAAGCGAAAATAGTACTCATAAGTTTCTCAGTAATGAAGTTATTGACGGAATACTTTATATATAATTAGGGTATTGTGTTCATGTTATATCAGCTGAACGGTAAATACTGAATTGACCTACATAACACATGTATCTATTACAGGCCTATATGGGTTTTCCATCATGAAAGTGGCGATAATTTACTTTCAAACAGACCAATAAAAATATGTTATTTCAAAACATAATCTGCATTTTTCTTTTTTCAACTGATTTGAAGGACTTGTTAGCTAGTACGATATGTGCTGAAATACTTATGTAAGTTATATACGATTCCGTCATCAGGACATTTCCCAGCTGATGGGTAAAAATGTCAATTTCAGTTGTCTTGAACGAATATTAGCGGTCTCCCTCTCTCATGTCACACTCAAGCTTTCTATGGTATATCCCATTAATAATAAATCAGAATTCAAACGGAAATTCGTTCCAAAGCAGTTGTCATTAGACCGCGTGATCATGGGTACGGTCATTTGCATGTTCAAATCTCTTCTGACCCATTTAACCTTTCACACCAAACGGTCGAATATTAATAAGCACGGCCCAAATCTGACAATAAATGTTCATTTTTTTCCGTATCACTAGCTTCTTTCAAAATGATATGAAAATAAGAAAATAAACCTCAATTCCATTTATTATTTCGGGGCAAAAAAAGGAACCACTTCTCGTCTCACACAGCTGTTTATAGCTGTTACATCATATGGAAAACTCCCCTGCAAAATCAATTATATAGAATGAATTCCGTAACCAGCTGATAAAAGTTGATAGAAAATAGTAATATAGGCCTATATGAATATAAGGATTGTTTTTTTTATTTTTTGAAAAAGCATTGAATATATATGCAATCGATCAATGAAAAACAATTCAGACTTCAGAATTTTTATTCCATTATACATTGTATATATTTTCCATGATTTTCCAAAGACTGAACAGCAACCCTTAATTACATTTGTTGGCATTTATTAAGATAATAGTTATTGCCTAGTCTAATGTTATCTTAGTGTATAGTGACTGGGCGTTCATGTTTATCAACAATTACGCTGGCAGTGGGTCGCCATGATACTAAAAAATCGCTGTCTTTTGACGGATATATAATACTGCAATGTAAGATGTGGTCTGCCATGATATAACCGACACCTTTACAAAAGTTTAATTATTTCTATCAATTGCAAAATAAATGAAAAGTTACACATACGAAACCTGTGCGAACATCTAGTAAAAATGTTTTTGTGAATTTAAATTCTATGCAAGAAAGATAACTCTATCATGTCTGAGAGTTGCATTGTATTATTCATTTTTGTTTTATTGTGTTACATTTCGCCAATTATTGTTCACTTCTATGGGGATTTGATCAGAAGAGATGCCACAAAATTTTATCTGCGCTATGAAATGATACAAATAAAATGCGTGTGTTTTTACGTGCTACTCCTACCTTGAAACGATTCCAAACTTTCACTGTGTATATATTTTTATAACGAATTTGGTATGACTCAATGCCGGGGGAATCAAACCAGGAGACATGGTTTACAGCTAGATAACCATGAATGGTGTATTATCAGTAACATAAACACCAAACTAAAGGTTTAACTAAAATAAAAACATTGCAAAATACTGAAAACAGCGGAAGCAACAACGACTCCAGCAAAACCAAAAAAAAAAACAAAACAAAAACAAAAAAAAAACAACAATAGTAGTAGTACCAAACATGATGACAATAAATTTAATAACATCATGATTAAACAAGCTATTACAAAAAGTTATTCGACATATTGACGTTTAAGCAAATAAAAAATATAGATATGAATGAAAATAACGAACACTGCTTGGTGATGTTTTGTTTGCCATTATATAGATAAAGGTGCAATATCATTGATACTTGGACATTTAACTAGATGGACATAGACAGTAAATAAACAGAACTTATATCTCACAAATGATCCGATATGCCAAGGCGTTTTCAACATACGAACATTTCATATACAGAGGTAAACTACTCAAAGACAAGAAATTGACACAGATAAATCGAAAACCGCATTTGATTTCAACGATCCGCAAATGTTACGGTCGGTTTAATATCTATGTTTGCGTTTACTCTGTTTCATTGAATGAAATTGAGTTAGCTGTTCGATAGAGGTTGTTGAGTCGTCTGTACCGATTGTGATGAGAATTTGAATTTGTTCTTTCTTTTATGTCATTTGAATTTGACTGTGGTATCAAGGTGGATGTAATCGGTCAACAGGGGATGCTTACTCCTCCATGGCACCTGACCCATGTTTGGATACTCAGTAGGTCTGTGTTTGTCCAATATTCATCAGAAAGATTTATACTTTGGTATCCGAGATTTTGAAATATACAACCATTATGGTCCCATTGATCTGATCCATTTCATTTTGGTATTTAACATATGAATTGTTTTCTTATGTAGGAGTTATTTCTCTTTCCTCAGAAAACTAACAGTTTGTCACAAGAGAGTATGCTATGTAAACCAACGGTATAATATAATTATTTTAACATGCATATATGTCAATAGTTATGTAGTGTTATTTCTAGATAATCATGTCTATAATGTGTTTATTGTGTGTCAATTTTGGTTTGTAAGTGCTCCATTATTGTAACTATTCACAAGGTAATTTATTGAGCTAAAATATTGTTTTGAGATAGATAGATAGATAGATAGATAGATAGATAGATAGATAGATAGATAGAAATAGATAGACAGACAGACAGACAGTCCTGAATGTTTGCTTTTCCCGTCAATTTCTACAATGTAAAATGTCCAAAGATGAGCCGCGTCTGGATTTTGTGATGACTTCTATTCCAAGTTTGCTAAGGTATGGTACGTTAACATTAGATTACACATTGTCATCTTTATTAAAAGGGTCATAAGGTGTGTTTTTTTAAACATTGTTTTTCCTTTTTTAAAACTTAGATTGATTTACAATAACAAAAAAAAATATACAGGCACAAAAATACTTAAATTCCAATATATTGTGTAAATTGCATGAGAAACTCATGTTAGTCACGTTTTCGCTTGCAAATGATTACTCCAACCTTCCTATTTGTATATGGATACCACAGTGGGTATGTCCTTATTTTCACAAAACAAATAGGAATATAAGATTCTTAATGCCTGTATGTAGCTCTGTACAAGTAGTTAAAGTAGAGAAAATCCAAATAACTTTTGTAAAAACCGCTTATTCCCTTTAACATAGTCTATATAAATTAATTTCAATTAAATGTCAAAGGGATCTTGTTAAACATTATGAAGTTCCCCTCTCAGAAATATTAGATAATATTCTGGAGCACGGCCACAGACAGTGACTCCCTTTCACCAATCTCTGCTTTTCATCGAACTTGACGTTATCACCAAACTTGACCTTTCCATCGAATTTGACTAGAAAGGTTTTCATGGAACGTTTGCGACGGTTGTGGCATGCCAGCAGAAGACACTGACTCCTTCCGGACACCTGGTCTTATCTAGTTTGGGATTCGTAGTTGTTCTTCATGTTGAAACCATTTACACATCTAATCCGTCGTGTTATAATGAAGTTGAGTTTTGATTATCGATTGGTACTTCTTCAATTTTACCTTTTACCACTACCACTGCTGGTGGACTCGTTGTCCCCGAGGATACTTGTCGGGTAGTACATCTTCATGCATGTCAAACAAAAGAAGTAACATAGTGGTTGACACGTCGCCCACTATAAAAAGGTGTCAAATTGCCATACCTCAGGACACGGGTATGTCTTCTACCGCAGGTGTCCATGGCGAGTTCCTACGGTACATACTTAACTCTAGTCACATCGTTAGTGATGACGATAGATTATGGTATGGTAAGGCCGATAGGTTCATTCCAATTAAGCATTGTCAAGTGAACGTGGTTGATGTAATGAAAGACTACAGGTTTACCTCCACTGATTCGACAGCTGGGAGCTGTTGCAACATATGGACAAAATGATCATGTCGGTAGAGTACGGAATCTTACCAGTCCTGAATGCCAGTCAGTAAATATTTTAAACCTATTTGACCGAACCAGTAGGAGACATCGTAGCCATGGCTCAAGGAAATATAACAAGCTCGAGATTATATTGTTTCATTCGATGCTCTTCTGCCATTCGTCAATCGTCAATTAGGTTTGCATCAAATTCGTACAAACTGTACTCACTACCGTTGAAAAAAATACATGACTTGTACAAATCTACGATGAGAGTATGTTTTACTGATGCTGGTACTCCAGAGTATCGACTTCATGCTATCGTTTTGAACATTTCAAGCAACATATTATTCAAAGCTGTCAGGACTAATGAACATAAAGAAACAAGTAATCGCCCGTTTCTCAAGGTCAATTTTGCCGATAAAAGCATTGGCGCTTTGAATATAAGCAATATTTTGAACCAAAAATCCGTCCAAAGTAAGATCCCATCATACTTCCAATACAAAGATTCACCATGTATTTCCTATAGCTATACGCGTTCAGTTGCTTCTAAGATCTTCAATAACAAAGCTTGTAGCGTCTCAATTTACCCAGCCTTTCCCAGAACCTTCCGCTTTGTACCTGTTCTACATCTGAATTCATGTACTCTCCATGTGGCCATATTGTGACAGGTGATCTGAACATTGTGTGCAACAGTAAATTGAGAGATCTGCAAAGGCCCAAAATATAGGGAACATGCCGCGTTTACATGGCGCCAAAGCTTTGAAATTATTATGGACGCATGTGAAGAGTACGCCATTCGTTAAGATAAAAAAAGATGTCGAAAGTAATACTCTTTCAGAGTGGATTAAGTCGAACAGTAATGTTCTTAAAAGAAGAATTAGGCGATTTAAACATTCTGTCAACACAAAACACAATTCAATTTTTCGTGACCCTCATATTGTCAGAGAACTTTCCCGTCTCAATGAAAATCTTATCATCGTTCCTACTGACAAAGCATCTAACAACTTCACATTTGTCTGTAGGCGATACTACTTTAGCATCATACAAGAGGAACTCGGACTCAACACACTTCCTGGAAACCCTACATACTCTCAGACCGATTTCTCTACCTCTGAAATATTAGATAATCATAAATCCTTTCCCACTTCGTTTGGAATAGCCACAAGTGACACGGAGCTTGAATTGTCATATATTTATTGGATTCCGAAGATGCACAAAACTCGCCATGAACACCGATTCATTTCGGGGTCATCTAAGTGCTCCACCAAGCCTTTATCTATTCTGCTCATCAAACGTCTTACACATATTAAACAAGGTCGTCAGAAGTACTGTACAACGGCCTACTCAAGAAGCGGAGTCAATCAGATGTGGATCCTAAAGAATTCAAATGAATTGTTGGAACATTTAAAATCTCCCAACTTCAAACACATTGCAAGCATCAATTTGATTTTTTGACCCTTTACACAACAATCCGTCATCGAAAACTCAAAAACAGATTAACATCTATCAACAGATTAACCAAAACTCTTTTGTATATAAATATTTAGCGTTAGGTCATGATGAACCTTATTTTGTGAAGGAGCATTCTGATTCCAATAAAAGATTGTCTTATTACTCATTTTCATGTTTGGCAAACCTGTGAATACGGATATACTAGTCGACAGTGTTTATAACTATATAGTAGTTATATCGCAAATTAAAATGACTAGAGTCTCAACATTTTAAACCACTCAAAAAGTTTTAAAGAAATTTTTGGCATGACCAGTGATGACATGCAATACAATACCATAATTTAGTGTATAGGATGCACATGAATACCGACCACTGGCAATTGAAACAAATAGTTTGGATGTAATTTAGGATACTTAGCTGTAGGAAATACAATGGCTTGTCTTCAAATAAATACATGATGGAATACAAACTTCTTGCAAATTATAGCATTTCTAACATTTAATGTTTCTAAAATTTTATTTGAAAATTAATGCCAACAAAAATAACTAAACTTAGTTTTTCCTAGCACTTATTCTGGTTACAGTAATTGTCTTACCTTACATTACAAGACAAGAGTAGTACCCGTGATTCTTATGAACAAATGGTTAATATTATGTATACAAGACCCAGAGCCACCAAATCCACTAACTATTTAACCTCAACGTCCATTTTATTAATTTTATGGTGTTATTGAGAGTAAAATTGCCCAGTGTAACTGAATAGAACATGCCGATATCCTTTTTAGCAGTCACCTAAAACATTGGGACTTAAGATCACAAAAAGTTATTTGAGTTAGACAATGGAGTAACTTTATTTGGTGACTTCGGACCCAGGCATAGTATTTAATTGTTTTACTTTAACATTACCCAACATGTTTTGCTTATAAATAAAATTCGAAAAAATACCTGGTAAAGCAATAAAAAAGTACTCACCTGTTCTTCATGCGTTTACATCAAGTTTGCCCTCACAATACTATGATGTATATTCGTTATATTATATCAGATTTATTCATAATTTGATTTATGTAATTAGTGGGATGAATTAAGATAAAGACCACAACGTATGTGTAATGCCGTGGTATTGATTATCACTGTGCAATAAATTTTAAATTGCACTAAATCGATAATTGATTAATTTTTACCTCACGAAGTAAGTATTGTTCTCGTTGACATTTGACATCCCTTTGATTTTATAATTACTTTCACGTTTACACTTGCCACGGAAGTAAAAATATATCTCAATCACCATATTGAATACTAATAAAAGTGCCTAATATGAAAACCCCATCCCACGCACACATTTATTAGTGCTTTATAAATATTATACCTATATATAATGCGGTATAATCAATATTTAAAACACTACTTCTAACTTGTAAACTGTTATACCTTATCATTAATTACCAAGCTCAACGATGTTGGCTTTCCTCTAGTCAACGTTCGATAATTAAATAACAATATCCCGTTTTCGCCTGAATTTGCTGTTTATATGTCTGCCTGTGTTCAACATATGAACATTTCATATACAGAGGAATATTAAACGGAGATAAGTTGCTGTCTCAAGGATTTCAGGAATGGCATTTAATGTCAGTCTTTTTGCAATTGCTTCGGTCGGTATATTGACTTTCATTTAAATAACAGTGTTTCACTACGTGAAATGTTGAATACACCGATTTACAGTGTTTATTGAATCACTTGTTATGACCAGGATTATTTCCTCACGTGTTTCATTCGAATTTAACTGTGGACTCACGGCTGGTGTGATCGGTCAACATGGGATATTTACTTCTCCATGACACCTGTTCCTACCTCTAGATTTTCGGAGGTCCGTTTGCGTCAAACTTTTTATCTGATTTGTATTATTCTCATGAACATTCTTTCGATTAATACTTTGGTGTACGTGATTACAATATATATTTATACTAAGAATTATCAATTTCGTATGTATTATAGTGAAAGAAGTTATTGTTCTTTCGAAAATATGTACTTAAAAGACACTAACCAAAAGTGATTAACTGGAAATTGGATGCAATAAATTTGATTTAATTGATCATTTTTGTTCAGCTACAATTTTCAAAGTAAGGTAAATATATACCTGAAATGAAATAAAAGGGAAAAATAATTTCTTTATCCCCACACACATATTTTGATCGGTCTACAAGAAGTGGGTTTTAAATATTTATCATACCGCATTATGTTATATGTGTATTATTTAAGTATTGGTTATACTGCATTATGTGTACTATGTGTGTACTGTATATACATTGTGTGTATGTGTATACTGTATATACATTGCGTGTATGTGTATACTGTATATACATTGTGTGTATGTGTATACTATATATACATTGTGTTTACTATGTGTATACTATATATACATTGTGTGTATGTGTATACTGTATTTACATTGTGTGTACTATGTGTATACTATATATACATTGTGTGTATGTGTATACTATATATATAAATTGTGTGTACTATGTGTATACTGTATATACATTGTGTGTATGTGTATACTATATATATATTGTGTGTATGTGTATACTATATATATATTGTGTGTATGTGTATACTATATATATACATTCTGTG
>BROG01000556.1:285000-287500 GCA_030159075.1 Atrina japonica
TGTGTATGTGTATACTATATATACATTGTGTGTATGTGTATAAAATATATACATTGCGTGTATGTGTATAATATATATACATTGTGTGTATGTGTATACTATACATTGTGTGTATGTGTATACTATATAAACATTGTGTGTATGTGTATACTATATATATATATATATATATATATATTGTATGCATGTTTATACTATATATACATTGTGTGAACTATATGTATACTATATATGCATTGTGTGTATGTATATACTATATATACATTGCGTGTATGTGTATACCATATTATACATTGTGTGAATGTGTATACTATACATTGTGTGTATGTATATACTAGTATATACAGTGTGTACTATGTGTGTACTATATATACATTGCGTGTATGTGTATTCTATATATACATTGTGTGTATGTGTATACTTTACATTGTGTGTATGTGTATACTATATATACATTGTGTGTATGTGTACACTATATACTTATATTGTATGTATGTTTAAACTTATATATACATTGTGTGTATGTGTATACTATATATACATTGTGTGTATGTGTATAAAATATATACATTGCGTGTATGTGTATAATATATATACATTGTGTGTATGTGTATACTATACATTGTGTGTATGTGTATACTATATAAACATTGTGTGTATGTGTATACTATATATATATATATATATATATATATTGTATGCATGTTTATACTATATATACATTGTGTGAACTATATGTATACTATATATGCATTGTGTGTATGTATATACTATATATACATTGCGTGTATGTGTATACCATATATACATTGTGTGAATGTGTATACTATACATTGTGTGTATGTATATACTATATATACAGTGTGTACTATGTGTGTACTATATATACATTGCGTGTATGTGTATTCTATATATACATTGTGTGTATGTGTATACTTTACATTGTGTGTATGTGTATACTATATATACATTGTGTGTATGTGTACACTATATACTTATACTAAACTATATATACATTGTGTGAACTATGTGTATACTATATATACATTGTGTGTATTTATACACTATATATACATTATGTGTATGTGTATACTATATATATATATATATTCTGTGTATGTGTATACCATATATACATTGTGTGTATGTGTATACTATGTATATATTGTTGTGTATGTTTATACTATATATACAGTCTGTACTAAGTGTATACTATATATACATTACATGTATGTGCATACTATACATTATGTGTATGTGTATACTATATATACATTGTGTGTACTATGTTTATACTATATATACATTGTGTGTATGTATACACTATATATATTGTTTGTATGTGTATGCTAAAATACATTGTGTGTATGTGTATACTATACATTGTGTGTATCTGTATACTATATAAACATTGTGTGTATGTGTATACTATACATTGTATGTACGTGTATACTATATATACAGTGTGTACTATATGTTTATACTATATAGACATTGTGTGTATGTGTATACTGTACATTGTGTGTATGTGTATATAGTATATATAAATACTATATGTATACTATATATACATTGCGTGTATATGTATACTATATATACATTGTTAGTATATGTATACTATACATTGTGTGTATGTGTATACTATATATACATTGCGTGTATGTGTATACTATATATACATTGTGTGTATGTGTATACTATACATTGTGTGTATGTGTATACTATATATACATTGCGTGTATGTGTATACTATATATATACATTGTGTGTATGTGTATACTATACATTGTGTGTATGTGTATACTATATATACATTGCGTGTATGTGTATACTATATATACATTGTGTGTATGTGTATAGTTTACATTGTGTGTATGTGTATACTATATATACATTGTGTGTATGTGTATACTATACATTGTGTGTATGTATATACTATATATACATTGCGTGTATG
Organism: Atrina japonica; assembly: GCA_030159075.1. NCBI lineage: Eukaryota > Metazoa > Mollusca > Bivalvia > Pterioida > Pinnidae > Atrina > Atrina japonica. The sequence goes on from BROG01000556.1 coordinate 286,958, forward strand.
AATATACTATATATACATTGTGTGTATGTGTATACAATATATACATTGCGTGTATGTGTATACTATATATACATTGGGTGTATGTGTATACTATACATTGTGTGTGTATGTGTATAACTATATATACATTGTGTGTATGTGTATACTATATATATATATATATATATATATATATATATATATATATATATATATTGTATGTATGTTTATACTATATATACATTGTGTGAACTATATGTATACTATATATGCATTGTGTGTATGTATATACTATATATACATTGCGTATATGTGTATACCATATATACATTGTGTGAATGTGTATACTAATACATTTGTGTGTATGTATATACTATATATAACAGTGTGTACTATGTGTGTACTATATATACATTGCGTGTATGTGTATACTATATATACATTGTGTGTATGTGTATACTTTACATTGTGTGTATGTATATATACTATATATACAGTGTGTACTATGTCTGTACTATATATACATTGCGTGTATGTGTATATACTATATATACATTGTGTGTA
>BROG01000556.1:292500-335000 GCA_030159075.1 Atrina japonica
ATGTACGTGTATACTATATATACAGTGTGTACTATGTTTATACTATATAGACATTGTGTGTATGTGTATACTATACATTGTGTGTATGTGTATAGTATATATAAAGTGTGTACTATATGTATACTATATATACATTGCGTGTATATGTATACTATATATACATTGTTAGTATATGTATACTCTACATTGTGTGTATGTGTATACTATATATTCATTGCGTGTATGTGTATACTATATATACATTGTGTGTATGTGTATACTATACATTGTGTGTATGTGTATACTATATATACATTGCGTGTATGTGTATACTATATATACATTGTGTGTATGTGTATACTATACATTGTGTGTATGTGTATACTATATATACATTGTGTGTATGTGTATACTATATATATATATATTGTATGTATGTTTATACTATATATACAATGTGTGAACTATGTGTATACTATATATGCATTGTGTGTATGTATATACTATATATACATTATGTGTATGTATATACTATATATACATTGTTTGTATGTACATACTATATATACATTGTGTGTACTATGTGCATACTATATATATATATATATATATATATATATATATATATATATATATATATATATATATATTGTTTGTATGTGTATATTATATATATATTGCGTGTATGTGTATAATATACATTATGTGTATGCGTATACTATATATACATTGTGTGTACTATGTTTATGCTATATATACATTGTGTGTATGTATATACTATATATATTGTGTGTATGTGTATGTTAAATATACATTGTGTGTATGTTTTATACTATATATACATTGTGTGTATGTATATATTATATATACATTGTGTGTATGTGTATACTATATATACATTGCGTATATGTATATAGTATATAAACATTGTGTGTATGTGTATACTATATAAACATTGTGTGTATGTGTATACTATACATTGTGTGTATGTATATACTATATATACAGTGTGTACTATATGTTTACTATATATACATTGTGTATTTGTGTATACTAAATATACATTGCGTGTATGTGTATACTATACATTGTGTGTATGTGTATACTATATATACATTGTGTGTTTGTGTATACTATATATAAAGTGTTTTCTATGTGTATACTATATATACATTGCGTGTATGTGTATACTATACATTGTGTGTATGTGTATACTATATATACATTGTGTGTTTGTGTATAGTATATATACATTGTGTGTATGTGTATACTATACATACATTGCGTGTATGTGTGTACTATATATATATACATTGTGTACTATGTGTATACTATATATACATTGTATGTATGTGTATTTATAAAATGACTTACTGTATCACTCACTGTAATTCATGTAAACTTGAAACGAATGCTGTTCTGAACAAAGGTATCTCTAATGAATTAATATTGCACATCATTAATTGACATCGGGTATAAGGCCAAAAAAATAAACTGGTAAATGGTTTACCATATATATTTTCTACGTTATTAGTTTACATATTCAATATGATGTACAAGACTGTGAATTTTTCTATCCAATTTACCTGTTCTCATTCTCTTGTTCTTTAACAAATAAATGGCCATTTGTGTTTTCTCAAGCTCGCTTTATATGTGCGTTCAATTTCTTTCTATTTGTTTTGAAAGAAAATGAACACCAAAACTGGATAACGAAGCATTAATTCAAACTCCTAGGAAATGACAAACTATTGATGTAAATAAAAGAGGCATTATAATGCTGAAAAAGGAGTCAACGAGAATTTGTCTGTACAACCAAAAAATCATAAACACTGAAACATTGTAATTTTTCTTCCTGGGAAATTAGAATTGCTCTGGGTGTATTAACTGCGTAGAAATCCATCAATGTTTACTTTACATAACATGAAATTTGGGTGCGGAAACAAACTTAAGTGTATAAATTGTAAATTAGCATGTCAACATAAACCAAAAAAACAATCAGCAACGGATGGTAGTTGTAACTTATATGTTTCTACATGGTGATGGAAGTATTTCCTCATTCGTGAAAACATTGAATGTCATGAAGTTAACCAATAGAAATGTTCGAATATATATCAATTGAATTACTTGTACTTGGTTTCATGGGAATGTTCCGGGTGTTGTAATGCATATCTAAAACAATGTGGTTTTACATATTTTTTATTAAACACATTTCCTTAACGTGTGAAGAAATCTCTCTTCCTTTTCTTAGAAAAACAAAATTGGAAATGTTGAATATCATTTATTTATTTCAATAAGACATACACTTATTGTAATTTACTGAGAGGTTTTAACACAAGAATCGTATATAACTTAATTGCTGTAATACACGTTCAGTAACTAAACAATTATATGAAATTACAAAGACCCTATTCATTAACGAGTTCAGTCTTTTTCAAAGTACACTTCAGTTGTCAGAATCAAGTTTTCAAAATCAAATTTTGAAACGAATTTTACACACACACACACCTACACACACACACAGACACAGAGACATATATATATATATATATATATATATATATATATATATATATATATATATATATATATATATATATATATATATATATATATATAACACTTTAACATCGACAAGAACGGCATTATTTTAATTTCAAGGAAAAGAAATACTAACGGTTCCAAACTCTCCGCCTATAAATAAAGCACCGATATATCATATTTATGTAAGAATCATATAGAACAACACGTTAATTGAAAAGCGGGGTTCTATTTGATATGTGTTGATCTCTTTTATTTCTTCTATATGTGATAACTGACTCTGGAGTCAGTTGTCAGAATCAAACACACACACACACACACACACACACACACACACACACACACACACACACACACACACATATATATATATATATATATATATATATATATATATATATATATATACATACATACATACATACATACATACATAAAATTGTGTCTTTGTGCTATATAGACCTATGCCAAAGGTTAAATATTTTTACTGTACTAAACTCAATATGTGGACAGACATATCGATGATGATGATGATGATGATGATGATGATGATGATGATGGTGATGGTGATGATGATGATGGTGATGATGATGATGGTGATGATGATGATGATGGTGATGATGACGACGACGACGACGACGACGATGATGATCATAATGACGATGTTGATAATTTACGTTGATGAAACAGGAAGAGAAAAGCAAATAGATATACATGGTTTAATATGGTAGAATATGTTTATATTGAAGATAACTTAAAGAAATATTACAAATATCCCCTTTCCCATTTGTATTATTAAATAACGCCTTTGTGTTTACTTAAATGTCTAAACCAACAAACTACTGGGTATGCAGTATGGTATTTTTAGATTATTATGGTTTTATGGCAGGGAAAAGTATTATAAAATTTGTTCCGCATATGTTCGTAACTAGAGCTGGAAACATTCTCCGGTAATGTTCAAATAGTAGAATATATTTATTTCTATCAATATGAAAAGTGACACATCATTTTCACTTCCAGAATTTCCTGATGAGCGAACATTGGGAATATTTAATAATTTGGTTACTTGATGACAAATTTTAGAAGTCTTAGTCATACCGTAGCAATTATAGAGGTACATTTTATCTGTACATGTACTTCCGGTTGAAATTGTAGCATATAAGATTAAACTTATATCTTTGGGTTTACCATCGTATTACTACACATTAAAAACCCTTTTGTCTTGATAAACACATGTATAATCATTGAATCCTGAAAACTTAAATATAGCAATAACATCTTACGGATATTTATTCGAAATAAATATTCTGATTTAAATTACTGCCGGTCGGTTTTCCTGTCTGTCTCGTACACTTATCAAACATTTTAAAATCACGTGACGCTTAATGGACGAATTTTTACCAAGTCCCAGAGAAATTGTGTGGACAAATTTTATTTGAATCCTGTCAGTTTCAAAATGGTCACCAAGGGCATAATAATAATCTGTTAATTGTTATATGTAACATATTTCAAATACCTAATATGGCGGAAATTGGAGCAAATATTTGTCATATCTTCCAAATAGAATAAGCCCTTTAAAATTCCATCTTTCAGATCTGATGTGTTTAATCTTCCAAGTGATATGTTTTAATCCTTAAATATTAAATGTCCATGACTGCTTAAACTGATCAATATAAAAAATCTCAGATACCAAATTATAAATCAATATAATGTCCAGGACATAGATACAAATCCGGTACAAATGGACAAACACGGACCTCTGGACACCAAGAGGTGGGATCATGTGTCATGGAGGAGTAAGCATCCCCTGTCGACCGGTCACACCCGCCGTGAGTCCACAGTCAAGTCCAATGAAATACGTGAGGAGTTTATCCGCGTCACAATCTGTATGGACGTCTGAACAACTTCCATCGAAAGGGCAACATGAACTATCGTAAAACATTTTCAGATTAACACATTGTCCAATTTAAAGAGATACTAATCAAAACTCTTTACATGCTAGTGCGTGTTCAACATATGAACATTTCATATACAGAGGTAAACTACTCACAGACAAATTATTGACACATTGATATGGAAAACCGAGTTTGATGCCAACGTTCCGCATATTTCACGGTCAGTATAATAGTCTTGTTTGCAATTGCTCTGTTTTACTAGGTGAAATGTTGAGTTACCTGTTCGATTTCAGTTGTTAAGACGTCTGTACCAAGTGTGACGAGGATTCATTCCTCAAATATTTCATTTTGATTTGACTGTGGGATCACAGCGGAAGTGACATCTCGACAGGGAATGCTTACTCCTCCATGCCATCTGGTAATAATATTCTCCGACCAGTTTGAGTCCACGATTGAACAGAAATGTTAGCCTTGACAGTTTAAGGCTTTCATGGGAAATTCAAAGTAGGGTGACAATTTATCAATTTGTTGTCAGCTTCATTTCTTTCCTTAAAGCATCTCGACGTTCTATTTTTGATCCTACATGCACAGCACAATTTCTTTATTGATTCTATCTATCGTCTTTTTCTGTCCTTTGTATTTTGTTTATTTGATACCTGTAAGATGCCCCGATTACTTCTTTGTGGAGTTTTGGTAAACCCGAACCCATCCAAATCCGTACCCATCAACTCATTTTCTCTTTTGCTAAGTCATGCCTACGCTTGACTGACTCGTTACCACCTTTAAGAGTCGTGTCCATCGTTTTACTTACTAGTACACAATAGCGTAGGAATTATGGTTATATAACCGTCTAACCGTTTACTAATCGGACACTATCTACTGGATGCTTGTACCGTAACTTAGTGCTGCACCGTTGTTGTTCTGAGTAACTTACATTGTAACTTTTATAATCTGACACCGCAACTTAGTTGCCAATTTACGATGATCTCCAAATAAAATAGATATATTTCGAGACAACTCTTCCTCTAAATTGGGCTAAATTGGGCCAAATATACACTCCATTTAAATTAACAGAACCGACTTATCTCCTTCAAAAGCTATTGTAAACTACGTTGTGTTTTAGACCTCATTTTCACAAAATTGCCGTGCACTTCACAGTAAATGTTGAAACAGGAAATGCCTCGAGCCAGATAAATATGCACCAAACGGAACCTAAAACGGAACATTAATGTTCTTTTAGGCTGCTTTTTACAATAATTATTGGCATCTAGCACTGCATGATATATATATATATATAGTTTGTTTGTTTTTGTTTAACTCCACTTTCAACGATATTTCAGTTATATCGTGGCGATTCGTGTAAAGTTATTTCTTTTAAATAAAACCAAAGAAAGTCTATTTTCTTTAAAAACATTTGACACTAAACATTAGGTAAAAGACAAACAAGTTTGTGAATTATTGATAAACTATTAATTAGATATTTTTGGAATATAAACCAATATCTTTAAAAATGATGTGGCCAGCGACGTTATTAAAAACACTATTAAGATCTATCTCGGAGTAATATTTCTCACGAGTAGGTTTAAAATCTGTACATTCTGATAAAATATGTTTAATTGTTAGCCTTGAACCACACAGTATATATTCCGTAATATATTTATGCGTAAGGTTACTATGACCAAAACGAAGTCTGGTAAGAGTAACCTCATATTTTCTATTTGTACTGAAGACTGGTGAATTATTTATAAATTTTGTATTTATTTCATGTAATTTATTTTCAGTTTGTAGGTCCCAATGTTGTTGGAATGTTGCGGTCATGTAATCTATAATAAATGGTTTAAGATCTGTGTACGGAATTTTATTTTCAGACGGTAAATTTCTCATTACTAATTTAGCAATTTTATCAGCTTTTTTATATTTCCCTTTATGCCGATGTGGCTAGGAATCCAACAGAAGACTATCTCTGTACCTACTGATGTCAGGTAATGTACTGTCTCTATTATTTAAAAAGTTATGTTATTAGAAAGGCTCACACTTTCAATTGATTTCTAACAAGACAAGGAATCTGAGTAAATAACACTTTTTCTTATTACTTTTGTCTTTATATAATTTAATGCCAGTACAATTGTTGTGGCCTCAGTGGTGAAAATATAGGCATTATGCAGCATGCTTGATTTGAGAATTTCAAAGTTAATAATAGTTGAAGCTGAAACGTTGGTTGAGGACTTTGATCCATCAGTGAAAATAGGTAAAAAGTTGTTGTTGTCATAAACTTCTTTCAATTCTAAATATTGTTCTTTTAAATCTATTGAATTTGATTCAGATTTTTTTTTATTGTTGTTCAACATTTAGTTTTGTTAGTTCCCAGGGTAATGTTGTATATATATATATTTAAGTCTGAAATAGTGTAACGATATAAGTCGCAGTCTTCAATATGTTCCTTAATTATAATGCCAAGTGGAGCAATAGTTTTTGTACGATGTTCGTACATTTGCTCATATAATGGATGAAAGACACAGTCGTATGCCGGATTGTTAGAATCAGACTTTAATTTTGTAATATACTGTAATATCCGACGTTGTTCTAGGGGTAATTTTACAGCTTCTACATATAGACTTTCTATTGGCGATGTTCTAAATGCACCAAGTGCGAGACGCAAACCTTGGTGATGAATGGTATCAAGTATTTTTAAGTAGGAACGACGAGCAGAGCCATACACTATGCATCCATAGTCTAGTTTTGATAGAATAAGTGAACGATATAATTGTAGGAGAAGTGTTTTGTCTATATATATATATATATATATATATATATATATATATATATATGAGCCGGCCTGGCTCAATCGGTAGCGCGCTCGACTTATGATCGTGAGGTCGTGAGTTCGAGTCCAGCCGGCGGCAGGTTGGTTTCCTGTCTGTCGGATGAGACAGTAAAAACCGTGGTCCCATATCACAGTAGGTGTCGGCACGTTAAAGAACCCTCACTGCTCAATGGCCGTAAGTGCCGAGCATAGGCCAAAATTTAAAACCCTTCACCGGCATTTGGTGACGTCTCCATATGAGTGAAATATTCATGAGTGGGACGTTAAACAACAATAAACAAACAAACAAATATATATATATAGATATAGATATATATATATATATATATATATATCTATATATAGATACAGATATATATATATATATATATATATATATATATATATATATATATATATATATATATATATATATATATATATATATATATATATATATAATGTTTAACCGGAACGTTTGCTGCCCGCATTTTTCTATGAAGTTACATACTATTATGGCGAACTGTAACGCTAAAAAAGTCTATTGAAATCACTCGTGCATATATTTTTTTAATCATCAAACCTCAGCCAATGCCAGTAAACAGTGTTCACATTCGTCAACTAATCAGATCGAGGCTTTTAGATATTTTCAGAATTGTATTAGATTAATGAACTTTGCGATAGCTTCCGTTGTCGATCACAACAAGTATGATTGGACAGATTGAACATACTGATTTCTTTGTGAATATTCATTAGCTACGAGTCCTTTCGGGTACATTAAACCACTGTTAGGGAAGAGCATAGCGATTGCAGACCATGGTTTTACAACGATGAGGGTACCCATCTATATAAACAGCAACATACATGCACATAATTTTCTTTTTTTCAAAACTAAGATATAAATTGCCGAAAGCTCGCAAAATTGTCACTGCTGTTTTACCTTAAATTATTATAACATGGCAAGTTGGGGTCTCGTGAACCCTTTCTTGACCTGGACGCAATCAAATCTTAGGTAATAAAACATAACGACATAAAATTTACACTGTTCTTACTTGTAATCCTACCTACGAGTATCCAGCTGGGATCAAAACGTTTTCCCTTTTTTTCATAACCGAAAAATAAGTAGAATCATCCGCAAGATAATCAAAACGTTAACCGTCTCCGTTTGTGAATCGGATAATACCTCAGTCAGCGACGTAATTCTGAAGCCAATTCATTTTCACAGATAGTTGTATGTAATTTCAATGTTATATTTTATGATGACAATATCCTAGTTGGTAAGTGCATTTATACCTTGATAAATAAATCTACAATCAAACAGGCGATGGGCATAAGTCAGCCAATCGATGGACACGACTCAGCTAAAGCATGGGTACGAATCAGCCAATTCACTTAGGTACGAGTTTTGATGGGAACGAGATGACCGTAACACATACAGTGAACGTATTCATCTGAGGTTGCATTTAATATTACGCAATACGGTCACATTTATTGTCGTTATGAGTAAAAATCATTTTTGATCTTCAAACTCAAACAGAGAATCACTAAGAATCGTAAGTAATGGGAAGATAATAACTTTATCTCAGCTTTTGGCAAAGCGCTTTATCATTTAAAACAAAATTAACACCCCAGCTGAGCATAAACCGCCGGCAATGGGCCTTTAACAGAGACATACTTAAAGGGAATTTAGCCGTGTTTACCAAACATTGTTTCGATTTTTTTCTACGTTTACTACTTAGTTGTTCCTGTTGTACTATAATAATTAATAGTCATAAACATGTATATAAAATCTTTTATTCCTCTATAGTTTGTGAAAATAAGCTCAGGTCCAGTATTGTACTCATATACAAATAGTAATATTGAGTTAATCAATTGCAATTGAAAAAAGTGCCAAATCTATGCTTCTCAAGCAATTTTCACAAAATATATAGGAATTTAAGAAGTTTTATGCATGCCCTTTTTAAATAAATATTCTAGTGTTATTTCTTTGCATTGCAATTTTAACCATCGTTTCAAGAGGTATGCAAAAAAAAAAAAGCACAAAAACATGCAAAACATAAGACATATTCAGTAAATATTGTTAAATGAAACCCCTTTTTAATCTTTAAATCAAATGTTTTCATAACATCCGGTATCCAGCTATGGACCCATTGAACATCTGGTCATCTACCTATTCTTTCTTTCCCTTGGAAAACTGAATCATATAGAACATGAGAATTACAGTAATGTTATTTGTCAAGCGAATTTATTTTGACATTTATTTGTCCGACTCTTCACCAGAAGACATCAGAATGTGAAATTGTTTATCTGGTTCGATGTAGCCGATACCCCACAGACCAACAACAGTACAAACAAGCATATCGAAAAGACTTTATCTTGAGTGTTGATGATATCTACAGAGACACTTAGGCAGGTGAACAAAACACTGTACAAACTTGTATCTTGTGGCATTGAGAATCACGATATGTTTATAAGTTCTCGTTTGTTTTCATTTTTCTTATGAGTACATCTTACCACAAAGATCTGGCATTAAACATAATCTACACCCTCCTTCAAATTATAATTTGTTGAAATTGAACACACACACACACACACACACACACACACACACACACACACACACACACATATATATATATATATATATATATATATATATATTAATAACAAGGATATATAATATGAAATCTTCACATATAATATGATATGCAATTGTTATATTCGATGGTCGGCTGATTTATTTATATACTGTAGAATTATATAATTTCGTAGTGATTTTATTTCGTTATTATAATTATTACTTACCAAAATTTAGATCACGAGGAAATTTCACACAAACAACACCTTGTAATAGTGGTAATTTTTTAAAATTTTATTTGGAACGAAATTTAATATTAAGAAATTTATCTATTTAAAAAAATAATCCATCAACATTATCTTGTTGTACTGTAATTTCCTTTTTAGCTCACCAGGATGAGCTTTTGCCATTATTTTGCGTCCGTCGCGGACCCTATGGTAAAACACATTTACAGATCTTTTTCTCTGGAACTGCTTTCCCAATTGAAACCAAACTTGGTCATAATGATCCTTAGATGGACCCACGTGTCCGGCACGTTCAGGTGCTATCGAAGGTGGCCGACAGCAGGAAACATAGATTAACACTGGACCATTTTGAAACACTTTCAAAGATCATCTCCTCTAAACTACTGAATCAATTAGAACCTAACTTCGTCACATTAGTCTTTGGGTAGTCCTGTGTAAAACAGGTGTTTTTCGGGTTCGCATCTTATCCACGATGACCGCCAGCAAGGAACATAATTTAACATTGGACCCTATGGGAAAACACATTTACAGATCTTTTTCTCTGGAACTGCTATCCCAATTGCAACCTAACTTGGTCATAGTGGTCCTTGGATGGATCCATTTAAAATGTGTCCAGCAGCTCGAGGTGTTATCTAAAATGGCCGCCAGCAGTAAACATAGATTAACATTAAACCATATGGGAACACTTTCAAAGATCTCCTTTGAAACTACTAGGTCAATGGAACCAAACTTAATCACAATTGTCATCGGGTAGTCCCCTGTAAAAAGGTGTTTTTCAGGTACGCAAGTTGGCCACTATCGGGGAACATAATTTAACATTGGGCCCTATGGGAAAACATATTTACAGCTCTTTTTTCTGGAACTACTATCCCAGATACAACCAAACTTGGTTACAATGGTTCGTGGATGAACCCATTTAAGAATGTCTGAATGTCTGGGTCCTATCCAAGATGGCCGTCAGCAGAAAACATAATTTAATGTTGGACCATATGGGAACATTTTCAAAGATCTTTTCTGAAACCACTGGACCAATTGGAATTAATCTTGGTCACAATTGTCATTTGGTGGTCCCCGTAGAAAAGAGTTTTCAGGTTTACATCTCATCTAAGATGGCCGCCAGGTGGCATTAGATCCTATACGAAAACAAATTTACAGATCTTTTTATCTAAAACTACTATCCCAGTTTGAACCAAACTAGGTCACAATGGTCCCTAAATGGACCCGTATAAAAAGGTGTCTGGCAGCTGGTCCACTTCTCATCCAAAAGGTCGCCAGCAGGGAAACAATTTTAACATTGGATCCTATGTGAAAGTACATTTAGAGATGGGTTAATTGGAACCAAACTTGGTCACAATGGTTCTTTAACCCTTTTAAAAGTGTCTAGCAGGTTCATATCCTATCCAAGATGGCCACAAGCGAGAAACTTGCTTTAACTTTGGACGGTAAGGGAACACATTCAAAGATCTTCTCTGAAATCAATGGGCCAATTGGAACCAACCTTGGTCAGTATTCCTTGGACGGTTCATTTTGAAAATGGTGTCCAGCAAGCCCACACATTATCCAAGATACCTGCCAGTGGTGAACTTAGTTTAATATTGGACCATATTGGAACACTTCCCAATATCTCCTCTGAAACCACTGGACCAATTGAACCTAACCTTGTCACAATAGTCCGTGGGTAGTTCACGTAAAAATGGTGAATCTTGGAGCCAGGTGAGCGATACAGGCTCCTGTGAGCCTCTTATTACATATCTCCACTGGTATCGATTTCATATCGTAGAATCATAACTGTATAACCTTCTATTATGGTCTTGAAATTATCAAATAGATGATGCTAAACAGTGATTAATCACTTAAACAACTGCACTTGTCTTTGATCATTTTATGTGATAAATATAAAAATCACAGATACCAAAGTATTAATTATCAGATTGCTTAGGAGACAACAAACAAAGTTGGTGGATATTGGACAAACATTGACCTCTAGAAAATGCAGAGGCGGTGTCACGTGTCATGGATGATTAGGCATCCCCTCTTTGATATCTTTCTGTGCACTCCTTGTAACACTGTATGGCTAGTCCATCATATTAGACAGACATTAGTAAGTAGAAAAGTGAAAATAAAGATAATGTTTTGACAAATTCTGACATCACATGCTTTTAAGATACCTTAGATACTCCTCACCTTTTAGTAAAGATCCAGAAGTTTAATCTTGAAAGAATATTGATATCAGGGGTGAAAGGTTGAACAAGTAAAAAAGTTTTGATATAATACAGGGGGCGGAAACATTATATTTCATCAGATCTGTGCTCCCAAATCAAATCGGAAATATCGCATTTGAATTAATGATTGATATAAACTTAGTCTGCAAAACGTTTGCAAGTACAGTAGTTTAGCACCTCGTCCTCAATGCTTTTACCCAATATTTTACAGTATTCAGAGAGAAAGTAAATAGGATAATAGTGTAGTATTGTAGGTAATTTCTAATCTTCAAGTTCGCTTCGCGCGACCAGGCCTTTAGCCCTCTCTATTATTTTACTCTTTGCACTTATTTTGGATATGAATACGAGATACTAGCAATCAATTACGAAAACTGCAGTCGTTTATTTAAATGTATAATTGGCAAAATACCGTAAAATATTACTGAATTAAAATTAATTTGCAAAACGAAATAATAATGTTATGTACTTTCAAAACCCCAAATTGTTGTTCAAAAGGCTATGAAATCGACTTTGGTAACGCATATTTAATTCTAAATTCAAGAGTTCCCATAGAATAAATTATAGCTAAGGGAGTTTCTTTATACGTAGAAAACACAGATACGAAACAATTAACAGTCAGAAGCAAGAGACACTATACAGATTTGGTGAACATTGCAATAAAAACTCAGGTAGATCCTGGGGGAAAGGGATAAAGTACCATGGGATGTAAACATTACCGGTTGACCGGTTTCATCCCATTGACTCAAGAGTTAAATGGAGATAAAACAATAACTCCTCGTCACAACATGTATAGACATTCAACAAAAATATGGAATACGTGACTCAATAGTTCACTTAGTGAAACACATTGATTGCAAATTAGATTCCGAATATCCCTTTGAGAAAAACGTTACAGTAAGCAGTTTGCCTCTATATATGGAATAATCATAAATAATGTTGAACACACATAGTATTACACTAGCACGGCGGATCATCTGAGATACATATATACCATATGAAGGCGAACATAAGATATATCTAAATGTTGAAAGTTGACGATTGTTAAGCTGAAATCATCTGCCTTGTCTTACAGCTTGGTTGTAATTTTCCCGTCTGTGTCTTTAGTAAGTATATTGTCTAAATAGGAAATGTGCTTGACCTATTGGGTCGTAAATTTCTAGTTAGCTTGGACATATCGCGTTCACATAAGTATAAAAATTGACCTGTTTGATTGAAAATACGTTATCAATTTATCTAAATATTAAAAACATAATACAAAAATTATAATGGTCAAGACAGATATCGTTTCTGTCAATTAGACTTCAACAGTTGAGCTCCAATTTGAAAAGTATGTGTATTTTCTAAAGATAAAGTGGTATCATACAAGGCCAAATAATATCTCTAAAAGTATAGCCGAAATCCGTCTAAGAGTAACCACTGTAAAAAAAAATGACTATCTTAGCTTTAGACAATTTTCGAATTTAAATAGTGTTAACAGTGCCAAATATCACTTTAGTATATGATGAACAGCTGGTACCGAAATACCAGATACTAGGGGACTAAAACGGTCCAGCAGCAGTGGCAACGACCTAGTGGTTATAAATATTATAAACATAATACCAACGTTATAATGCTCAAGACGATATCGTTTCTGTCAATTAGACTTCATCAGTCGAGCTCCAATTTGAATTAAATTGTTTCCTAGTGGAATGCCGACAACTTGCTGAAAAACTTGGAATCCAAAATAATTGTCTATCATAAGTTATATTGAACGACATAAGTGCCATTATTTCGAGAATCAATGTACTGAAATATCACGTCGATAAATGATTATAGATACCTATTATGAAAATTATTACGTCATGATACATATATTTTCTTTCATAAAAAAACTATTTACTAAATGAAAGATATATCGAAAAATTGTCAGTTTTGTCTAACAATATTTAGCATTCTTCTTAAAAACAAGTTCCAAATATTCCAAAAACATCATTATTTTAATTCAGGCATACGCCATTGCAATACATATTGCGACATAAATGTATGTTAAATGCTACACTTGTATCGTATATTTACTTTTTTCTATACCTTTTCGAGTTAAAACATCAGAGCCTGGGGTATGGGGTATTTTGTATTCTTGTAATGAATAATGACAGCGCACTGTGATGTGTTTGATATAATCATGATAAGTGTTCAAAGCAAATTTGCTTTCTGGCCAAAAGATGAAATGAGCGTTTTAAATGCCCCAGACACATAAAAGTAAAGAAGGCGGGACATTATGACATATTTAACAGATTAAATGTGGCACTCTAATGTTCTTTTTATACAATGTCAGAGAATTTGAACTGTGTCAGAAATAACGTGTGAGAATTCCATCTAGTTCTGTTTCAACTTTATCCATTTAATGCTTTTAACCCACTTTTGATTTCAAGATAAACTTGTTGGCGGTTTGATGTATTAACCCTCGGTTATCAAGCATTCCAAGTTAAGATTCCATAGCCTCAGCAACGCATTAATCTGTAGTAACAATTACCCTTATCATATTATTTAAGTATTCGTACCCTATATAATCCTCTGATAGATACCCTATTTTAATGAAGAGAACGGGTATAGCATATCATGTTTGTCGGACAAATGGTCGTTTATTTATAAATAATTACGTGTGATAGCAATAAGTTAGTCGACACTTTACTGCACAATGTCATTATTGCTGAAAAGCAAATGCATCTGTGAATTGAATCGAATTAAATATCTTTCTTTCCTACATAAATGAAAAAGCAAATAGATGAGCATAATGTGCATAATTGTGTTCAATTTTAAGATCATTTCTTTATTTTTCATAACGTAACATTTGCCTCGTCTTTATGAAAGGTCAATAATGGATGCTTACTCCTCCATGGCATCTGATCACCTCCACTAGATTTTTAGAGGTCTGTGTTTGTCCAATATTCACCAGATTTGTATATTGTATCCTGAACATCCTGAAAGATAATACTTTGATATCTGTGATTTTTATACATTATATATATTAGTTTCATGCTCAAAATTTAGCATTGTTGTCATGTTAATGTGTCAAGTACTGACATTTAGAATCAAAGTTGAATCTATGTTACATTTGTCCACAATTCCAAGGCTCATGTGTATATCATGTAACAATGATGTAGGAGTGGATAAATCTAAAGTCAGTGACGCTAATACAACGAGGCATACCGCTGTCATACATATACTAAGCGTATTTCTTGATAATATCACATCATCATTAATGAACATTTACTAAATAATGACTCTATACATTCCATCTAGAATATATTGTAATCGGATATCATCGTTATACAATAAATGCCCGCATGTCTCTATACATTCCACCTAAAATATATTGTAATAGGATATCATCGTTATACAATAATTGCACGCATGTCTCTATACATTCCACCTAGAATATATTGTAATAGAATATCATCGTTATTCAATAATTGCATGCATGTCTCTATACATTCCACCTGGAATATATTGTAATAGAATATCATCGTTATACAATAATTGCAGGCATGTCTCTATACATTTCACCTAGAATATATTGTAATAGAATATCATCGTTATACAATAATTGCAGGCATGTCTCTATACATTCCACCTGGAATATATTGTAATAGGATATCATCGTTGTACAATAATTACACGCATGTGCTTGAGTTTACCTGTATTAGTTTTGTGACAGCATCTCTCAACAAGATATTTTGTATATATGCCTGTAAGAACATTATATGTTAATTTCAGTTTCTACCAAAATTATAAGTCAAATATCTTTACATTTAAGTTCACCATTTAGCAAAGTTAATGTTTTAACTGACAAATATCTAAAGTGTCGTGATAAGCAACGCTAAATAACCTTTACAATAGTGCACGTCCTTGGACATTTGAAGTATAAAACATCTACACAAGTTCCAGTATGACGTCGCAGATGTGTAAAATTAGAAATTGCTAAAAGTGTTTAAGAATGCCAAACAACCAAACAATCGTATTATATTTGTCTGAATCCGAGGTTCTAGTATCTTTGATGAAGGCTTATCTTGATGATGAATTGACAAATTCGTTTCACATATCTCATTATTGTCCTCAAAATTGCATTATGAATCGAAACTTTTATCAATTTTTAATTTAATTTTGACAAATGTTTCATTTTATTTTGGTTGGGGATGGGTGTTGCTGGCAAAACTTTATAACTCAAGAGTGTCCGTTGTTCCAGTTGGTCACCTTGCGTTAAAAGGTTTGTTAATCAGTAATTTTATGTCACCATTTTTCAAAACAAGTTTCTCGAAAAAGAATTCATTTTATTTACTGTATATAAAATCAACAATAACATAAATAATAAGCATAAATACACATAAAAATGAAATAAAACTGTATTGATGAAATTGACCACAGTCTTTTCATCCTTCGTTTTCAAATTGGCGCCACCTGATACGGTCAAATATGTAACTAATGACGTTTACGTTTGCACAACAATGGATGGATATATTTTTGTTTGTCCTAAACATAAGATTATCAGATTTACCAACTGCGATTTAAAAGCCATAGTTACAGATGAATTACAATTTTATGTGAAAGTCGTTTCACAATACAAATATCTACTTCTCAAATAATACTATGTGCGTTTGCATTGAAAAACAATGTTTCAAATGTTCCATTAATATAACCGTTTCTATTGTACTTACAAGTTTTACGTAAAAAAAGATTTACGTCCGGGTCATTCACCTGCTGAATGTGGTACATGTACTGTGACCTGTTATCAGATACCAAAAAAAAAACAGGAATCGTTTCTAATAGATCTACATTAAAAACTGTTTAGTTAAATTAGCTTTTTTTGTTTTTTTTCTGCTTTAATACACTTTAAAAAAATATAAAAGCACAGATACACGGACCCCTTGAAATCAAGAGGTGGGATAGCAAACATCCCCTGTTGACCGGTCACACAAACCGTGAGTCTACAGTCAAATTAAAATAAAATACGCGAGGAACGAATCCTCGTCATAATTTGGTACAGACGTCCCAACAGCCGTATCGAACAGGTAACTCAATATTATATTTAGTGAAACAGAGTCGTCGCAAACAAGACTATTATACCGACCGTAAAATTTGCGGAACGTTGACATTAAACGCGGTTTTCGATATCCCTGTGTCAATACTTTGTACGTGAGTAGTTTACTTCTGCAAATGATATGTTCATTTGTTGAACACGCGGAATAAAATTTCGTCACAATCGATATAGATGAGTAAACAACTTCTATTGGATAGGTTACTCAAAATTTTATTTAGTGAGACTAAAGCTGAATTCTCGAAAAATGGTGGTATGAAAATTACACGATTATATCAGGTGAACTATTTCACTAACGCATAATGCCTTGTTTGTTATGATTTAGACCCAGTGTACTGTGCATGACATTTTAAACATTATTATTTTCAAGAGACTGGGTAAAATAAATGACTGAAAAATGCAAAAACCAATGTTATGTTAAAGATGTGTTTTTAATTCTAAAAAGTCATACGTATGGGTATATAAATGCTGACAGCGGTGTTCCAACCAAAAGTAATAGTGTAAAATATTTAGTTACAGATCTGTGAGTTAGAAAAAATAAAGGAGATTAAGTGTAGGCAATATATCACGTCCACAGTGTAGTAATGGGAATGTGATGGGACATTTTAATTCTAATATAAGACACGGTCACGGACATCGTCCATACAACAGACTCAACATACATGATTCATCTCTTTTACCATACGTTAACAAAAACTTGGGTCTTCATCATTCTATTCCTTTTTTAATTCCTAATGATCTTTTTCAGGAAACAAGAACGAACCGCAACACAGACTCTTCAAACCTAGAATGCACACTGAACTCCGTTATAATGAACATTGCTTATTATAGACCGTTTAAGCTTAAACTCGTTTCAAACGATAACAGAACTTTTCCCCTTGTTTGTTGTTGTTTAACGTCCCACTCAAGAATCTTTCACTCATATGGAGACCAAATGCTGGTGAAGGGCTTCAAATTTTGGTCCATGCTCGGCACTTGCAGCCATTGAGCAGTGAGGGTTCTTTAACGTGTCGATACCTACTGTGGCATGGGACCTCGGTTTTTACTGTCTCAGTCCGAGGGACAGGAACCCAACCTGCCGCTGCCGCCGGCTGGAGTCGAGCTCACGACCTCACGATCAAGAGTCGAGCGCGTTACCGACTGAGCCAGGCCGGCTCCGTTTCTTCCTTAAACGTAAATTTACAATAAAAGTATAGACGCTTTATACATTAACAATGTTCTGAATCACTAAAAAAACAAAATCAACCCTGTTTTCCGCCATGCTTTAAATTGAAGACAATGCCTTGCATTTCACATAGCAATATACCCAGAATCGCATCCAAGCTATTCAATTACAAATGGGTTTTACAGTGCCTAGACATCAACCATCTTCTACATAACACCGGCACGTGTTCATGTGCATGTTCTCTCTTTAAATATAATCATATCGGACATGTCATCACCGACAACGCTTCTATTATTGAAATATATAAACATTTCAGATACCAAAGTATAAATCAATAGAATGTCCAGGACATAGATACAAATCCGGTAAAAATGGACAAACACGGACCTCTGGAAACCAAGAGGAGGGATCAGGTGCCGTGGAGGAGTAAGCATCCCCTGTCGACCGGTCATACCCGCTGTGAGTCCACAGTCAAGTCCAATGAAACAAGTGAGGAGTGTATCCTCGTCACAATTGGTACAGACGTCTCAACAACCACCAACAAAAAAGGCAAATCAACATTTCACTTAGTGAAACAGAGTAGTCGCAAACAAGACCATTATACCGACCATAAAATTTGCGGAACGTTGACATTAAACGCGGTTTTCGATATCCCTGTGTCAATAATTTGTCAGTGAGTAGTTTACCTCTGTATATGAAATCTTCATATGTTGTGCACGCCCTGGCATATCGGATCATTTGTGAAATATAAACTCCATATGCGGGTGACTGAGGGATATTACTACTTAAATGTGGAAAATTTACGATGGGAAAGCCGAAATCGTCGCGTTTATCGTATAGCTTAGTTGCTAATTTCCCGTCTGTGTTTATATTAAGTAAAATGTCTAAGTATAAAGCGTGTGTGCTTGATTCTGTTGTATCTTTAATATCTAGTTCGCTAGGATATATCGCATTGACATATGTATGAAAATTGTGAAAATGAAAACCTCAAAAATCTTATTTTACGGTCAAAAATACGGCGAAGCCCATTAGTTTAATTGACGACAGAATCTAAGTTTAATTATGCATTTTGTCGAATATTATACTAGACGGGTTAAACATGAAGACGTGGAACAAGACACACTTTGTCTGAGTGGCTAAACGCTATACGACGGGTGATGAAATGTTGTATTCGAAGATTTAAAGGAACTATGAAAACACGTTATCCCTCTGTATTTAGTGATCCAGAAGTGGTAACCGAACTGGAAATATTCCATGACCAATATGTTCTGGTCCCAGCATACAAAACCTAAAAATATATATAGTTTTTATTTGTAAGGCACATTACTATAACTGTTGATTAGAAGAACTAGGGTTTAATATGAATTTGGGTAATCCTACATACAAACGTAGCCCACTTTCAAAGGACGAGGTTCTTCAAATTCACGTGTCCGTAGTACGTTCTTTTGATGAACATGCAACCAATAGTGATTTTGAGCTACCATATTTATATTGGATGCGTAAACTCCACAAAACCCCATATAAGGAGAGATACAAAGCAGGGTCAAGCAAATGTTCTACAAAACCTTTATCTTTACTCCTTACCAAGCTACTGACGGCCGTTTAGAAGATACTTCAGCAATACTGTACAGTTGCTTATTCTCCAAACGGTTTAAATCTGAAGGTGGTATCCGAAAACTTAAATATCTAGTGATTGTTCTTTCAACAAACTTTCGGCATTCCTATGAGAACCAATTGTGCTCCTTTATTGTCTGACCTGTTCCTTCATTCATACATGCAGACTTTATCCAAAAACTGCTGAATCCAAAGAAGAAAAGCTAAGGGTGTCCTTTAATTTGATATATCGATGACGTTTAGTCAATTAATAATGTCAATTTTCATACATATATCAATGCGATATATCCCAGCGAGCTAAAAATTAATGATACAACAGAATCCGGCACACACGTTTCATACTTAGCCATTTTGCTTACTATAGACAGAGACGGAAAATTATCAACTAAGCTATACGACAAACGCGACGTTTTCGGCTTTCCTATCCTAAATTTTACACATTTAAGTAGTTATATCCCACAATCACCCGCATATGGGGTTTATATTTTACGAATGATCCGATATGCCAGGTTGTGTTCAACATATGAACATTTCATGTTCAGATGTACACTACTAACTGACAAATTACTGACACAGGGTAATCGAAAACCGCGCTCGATATCAACCTTATCCAGTTTTTTGGTCGGTATAGTAGTATTGTTTGCGCGCGATTACTGTGTATCACTGAGTGAAATATTGAGCTACCTGTGAGATGGTGGTTGTTGTGACGTTTGATCCAATTGTTACGAGAATTCGTTCCTTGCGTATTTCATTTAACGGTGGACTCACGGCGGGTGTGACCGGTCGACAGGGGATGGCACCTGATCACACCTGTTGATTTCCAGAGGTCCTTTTTTGTCCATTTGTTGCCAGATTTGCACCTATACCCTGGACATCCTGAAGTTTTATACTTTGGTATGTGAGATATTTTATATACATGTGTTTCTCTATGTTAGCCAAAAACATGCTGTATATTCACCAGTAAGACATTACATATATCATTATGATACGTTTTGATTTACTAGACCAGGTATCCTGGTAAATCAATGAGTGAGAACATGATACATAAATAAAGCTGTGACGTTCTGACCCTCATAATAGTATTTTTTGTTATTGCTTATGCCTTCAGGAGTATTGGACATGTATTGATCTACCAGTACTCTTAGCATTTGTAATACTTTAAATCTATGGAACCTCTTTTCGAGAAATGATTACGACATAAAAATAACTCAAATTCCTGTAAATAACTGATAATATTTTGCGTCAAACCCCGGACAAACATTGAAGCGTCTTTTAACAGTTGTTTGTACTTTGAAATCATCACCATAAAGCGCGCAACATGGCGGACAGACTTTCCCTGTACAATATGTTTTGTCGTTATATTAAACAAATCTTTGTAAGACAAAAAATTGCACTCCGGGGAATCTTAATAAATTATTCACTTTTACAAGACTCAATATAACCAATAATTGCATTCCGGCGAATCTTGATAAATCATTCAATTTTTATAATAATCAATATAGCATTATTTAACATGTGATATTACCGTATTACGGCTGCCATCTTATTCTTAATTTCATGTTTTCATCGAATAATTAAAACGATGGTTAATATATAGCAAACGTTATTTTATTTTAGGGGGGGGGGTAATAAAATGTAAATATATTATCTTCTCGTTAATATTGACAGATACATGTCCTGCCCTTTGTATATTCGTTACAAGAACATGTTATATGTATTACCTCGGATACAAAGGAATGGTATACGTTAAAAAACGGTGCTGTTGTTGTACACACTAACTAAAAACACAATTAAACACTAGAAAACAACACACATGTTACCTTTTCCAGTAAAATGTATAAACTATAATATTCCACCGTCTAAACGATATAAATCACGATGATTTATCATGATAATTTCATCTTTGTTATTCACGTCACATGTAAAGAAGGGTATGTAGTTAAATGCATTGTATATATGTTAATGCATATTAATTGGCCCGTCTATTGATGGATTCCTCGGTAGAAATGTCATTAACGATTGATAATTAACGAAACAAAAGTTAATTATCGCACAATAAGTTAAATGAGCTTTACAACATATGTTATTGGAAATTGCTAATGTTTCAAAGCGTTTTAAAGTTTGATAATTTCATTGCTTTGACATTCATTTCATCGTACTGGTTATCATACACATGCTATAAATACATAAAGAATTATCATGTCCATTCTTAAGGTGATGTCCATCAAGTATATTTGTCCTATTCACCGACCAACCCTTTTTAAACGTACATGTATCTAGCTATCCAGCCACTTTTCTATTGTGTCACATGGTATATAGCCACTCAATGTCCCTGGCCTCCTTGACTTTGACAGTATCTTGTTACTCTGACTTTGACAGTATCTTGTCACTCTGATTTTGACAGTATTTTTTCACCCTGACTTTGACAGTATCTTGCCACTTTGATTTTGACAGTATATTTTCATCCTGACTTTGACAGTATCCTGCAACTTTGACTTTGAAAGTGTCTTGGCACTTTGACTTTGACAGTACCTTCCCACTTTGACTTGGACAGTATCTTGTCACTCGGACTTTGAGAGTATCTTGTCACTTTGACATTGACAGTGTGTTGTCACTCTTTACCTTTGATAATAATTTGTCAATTGGTTTTGACAGTATCTTGACACTTTGACTTTGACAGTATATGTCACTCTGACTTTGACAGTATCTTGCCACTTTGACTTTGACAGTACCTAGACACTCTTTGACTTTGATTGTATTTTGTCAAACTGATTTTGACAGTATTTTTCACCCTGACTTTGACAGTATCCTGCCACTTTGACTTTGAAAGTATCTTGGCACTCTGACTTTGGCAGTACCTTCCCACTTTGACTCACTTTGACCTTGACAGTGTTTGTCACTCTTTGATTTTGACAGTTTAACTTTGACAGCATCTTTTCACTCTTTGACTTTGAAAGTATCTTGTCACCCTGACTTTGAAAGTATCTTGCAAATATTTTACTTTGACACTATCTTATCACTATTTCTGACAGTGTCTTGCTCTTTGACTGTGACAGTATCTTCTCAGTCTTTGACTTTAACAGTATCTTGTGATTCTTTGACTTTTATAGTTTCTTGTCACGATTTGACTTTGACAGTATTTTGACACTCAAACTTTGACAGTCTCTTGATACTCTTAAACTTTGACAGTTTCTTGTCAATCTTTGACTTTGACATTTCATTGCCAGTCTGACTTTGACAGTATCTTGACTCTCTTTGACTTTAACAGTATCTTGCCACTCATTAACCTTGACAGTATCTTGTCACTCTTTGATTTTGACAGGAATTTTTCACTCTTCGACTTTTACAGTATCTTGCCACTCTTTGACTTTGATAGTTTATTTTCACTCTTTGACTTTGGCAGTATCTTCTCACTCTTTGACTTTAACAGTATCTTGCGATTCTTTGACATTGATAGTTTCTTGTCCCGCTTTGACTTTGACAGTATCTTGTCACTCTTAAACTTTGACAGTATCTTGACACTTTAACCTTGACAGTATCTTGTCACTTTTTCACTTTAACAGTATCTTTTCACTCTTTGACTTTCACAGTATCTTGTCACTCCATTACTTTGACAGTTTATTTTCATTTTTTTGACTTTGACAGTACCTTGTTGCTCTTTGACTTTGACAGTATCTTGTCACTCTTTGATTTTGACAGTATCTTGTCAATATTTGACTTTGACAGTATCTTGTCACTCTGACTTTGACAGTATCTTGCCACTTTGACTTTGACAGTACCTAGACACTCTTTGACTTTGATTGTATTTTGTCAAACTGATTTTGACAGTATTTTTCACCCTGACTTTGACAGTATCCTGCCACTTTGACTTTGAAAGTATCTTGGCACTCTGACTTTGGCAGTACCTTTCCACTTTGACTCACTTTGACCTTGACAGTGTTTGTCACTCTTTGATTTTGACAGTTTTAACTTTGACAGCATCTTTTCACTCTTTGACTTTGAAAGTATCTTGTCACCCTGACTTTGAAAGTATCTTGCAAATATTTTACTTTGACACTATCTTATCACTATTTCTGACAGTGTCTTGTTCTTTGACTGTGACAGTATCTTCTCAGTCTTTGACTTTAACAGTATATTGTGATTCTTTGACTTTTATAGTTTCTTGTCACGATTTGACTTTGACAGCATTTTGACACTCAAACTTTGACAGTCTCTTGATACTCTTAAACTTTGACAGTCTCTTGTCAATCTTTGACTTTGACATTTCATTACCAGTCTGACTTTGACAGTATCTTGACTCTCTTTGACTTTAACAATATTTTGCCACTCATTAACCTTGACAGTATCTTGTCACTCTTTGATTTTGACAGGAATTTTTCACTCTTCGACTTTTACAGTATCTTGCCACTCTTTGACTTTGATAGTTTATTTTCACTCTTTGACTTTGGCAGTATCTTCTCACTCTTTGACTTTAACAGTATCTTGCGATTCTTTGACATTGATAGTTTCTTGTCCCGCTTTGACTTTGACAGTATCTTGTCACTCTTAAACTTTGACAGTATCTTGCGATTCTTTGACATTGATAGTTTCTTGTCCCGCTTTGCCTTTGACAGGACCTTTTCACTCTTTTACCTTCACAGTATCTTGTCACTCCATTACTTTGGCAGTTTATTTTCACTCCTTGACTTTGACAGTACCTTGCTGCTCTTTGACGTTGACAGTATCTTGTAACTTTTGGATATTGCCAGTTCCTTGACCCTCTTTGATTTTGACAGTATCTTGTCACTCTTTGACTTTGACAATATCTTGTTACTCTCGGACTTTGACAGTATCGTGATACTCTTTGACTTTGACATTATCTTGCTGCTCTGACTTTGACAGTATCTTGCAACTCTGACTTTGACAGTATCGTGTCACTCTTTGACTTTGACAGTATCTTGAATTTTTACTTTGACATTATCTTGCAACTCTTTGACTTTGACAGTATCTTGCAACTCTGACTTTGACAATTTCTTGTCACTCTTTGTCTTTGAAAGTACCTTGACACTCTTCGACCTTGACAGTATCCTGTCACTCTCTGACTTTCACAGCATCTTGACACTCTTTGACAGTACTTTGTACCTTGATACTCTTTGACTTTGACAGTATCTTGCAACTCTGATTTTGACAGTTTCTTCTCAAATTTTGAATTTGAAAGGACCTTTCCACTCTTTGACTTTGACAGTATCTTGCAACTCTGACTTTGACAGTATCGTGTCACTCTTTGACGTTGACAGTATCTTGAATTTTTACTTTGACAGTATCTTGCAACTCTTTGACTTTGACAATTTCTTGTCACTCTTTGCCTTTGAAAGTACCTTGACACTCTTTGACCTTGACAGTATCTTGTCACTCTTTGACAGAACTTTGTACCTTTACACTCTTTGACCTTGACAGTATCTTGTCACTCTCTGACTTTCACAGTATATTGTCACTCTTTGACAGTACTTTGTACCTTGATACTCTTTGACTTTGATAGTATTATGTCACTCTTTGACTTTGACAGTATCTTGTCACTTTTGACAGTATTTTATACCTTTGCACTGTTTGACTTTGACAGTATCTTGACATTCTTTGAGTCTGACAGTATATTGACACTCTTTGACTTTGACAGTATCTTGACATTCCTTGACAGTGCTTTGTACCTTGACATTTTTTTACTTTGACAGTATGTAACATATGTGACCTTCAAAGTAGCTAGCCATTGTATGTGAGATAGTAATGAACAACTCCATAACTCCAAAAGACACCAAATCAGTTTGTAACAATGTCTTCGTCTTACCTCGAGAGACAGCACAACATTAGTATTACACAAAATCACATTACGTTTCAATTTTGATCATTGACTCACATTTTATGTTATTTAATTGATTTAGTTAATGTAAAAATTAAGACAAAATGTCAGGTTTGTTTTATTAACATATTTCCGTTTAAAATTTTCATCTAATTTAGTTGATATTCATCACTAAATCCATGACATGAATTAAAACTGCGAACATTTTTATGACTCAATTTAAGTGATAACATGTTGCTGTTAAACTTTCTGCCTTTTCCTTGTTTGGCTAACTTCTTCCTTTAGGGCTTAAGATAAGTTTCAATATCTCTTACGATAAACTTCTATCAATATAGATATTTTTTCATTATTGCACCATAATGACATTGTACCTTGATGTAACGTTAAGTCATATTTATTCATGTTAATTGTAAGAATTATACAAGGTATATGTGATCACATTAGGTCACAATACATGATTCCTTATTAATACTTACCATTGAGTACAAACAAGTGCTACAGTAGTACAATAGACGCATTGTTATTACACGTACATAATATATCAAATAGTCCTGATGGACTTTAATTGAAAACAATAAAAACAAGTGCGTTCCAAAATGCAAAAGTTCAAAATGCGAACTTGTCGAAACCAGGAAACTATAGTTAACATACAGACCACTGTTCCTTAGTTGCTGTTAAGTCGTCTGTACCAATTCTGACAATGTTTTCTTCCCAATCTATTTCATTTGAACTCACGGCGATTGTGACCGGTAAACAGGGGATGCTTATTCCTCTAAGGCACCATATCCCGCCTATAGATTTGCAGAGGAGCGTGTTTGTCCAGTACCAACAAATTTGTTTCCTGGACATTCTGTAGATTTATACTTTGGTATATGGAGTTTAATATTCTAAATTATTGATGAATATCGATATTTCAGTTGTTTGATAACAATTTTGATGTAGATATATTGAAACCGCAAACAAATTCACCAATGAATTGGTTTGAACATTACTGATTCATACATCTAAAATTAATCACTGTTCATCAATTGTTTTATTCATAAATATTCAACACTCTTCCAAATACATCTAGATATTGATAATATTTGACGATTACAGATAGAGGAACACTTACGAAAAGATTGTAAAGTATCAGTGAATGAAAAAAAAAATTAGAATTAATGTCGAATGCGACAACAAAACCAAAAAGATAAATGTATATATTTATAGTCCTGTTATATATAAACAAGTATATGTATCTAGAAAAAGTGAGCAAATAATGACTGAGGATAGGTATTTTTGTTTCTTTTTTAGTCTACTGTTACCTACTGGACGTTATAAATGATAAAAGGTGAGATGCAAAACACTAAAATAATTCAGACTAATGTCATGTAATGTCAATAAAAGTTATATATCACACCTTTTTGTACACGTCAAAGAATATACGTATTACAGAGACCTACAAAATATCCATTGAAAGATCGATAGATACAAATAGAGAAAACAACAGAGAGAGAGAGAGAGAGAGAGACAGAGAGAGAGAGAGAGAGAGAGAGAGAGAGAGAGTACATGATGTATACATACAAACAAGTATATAACTATTTTCTTCTATTTTTGAGGAGCATTTCAACCTTCCTTCTTCTAATATTCTGTCTCATTTTATCGTTGATTAGGAAATATTTGATCTCATCGCATTTTTTTTTCACTTTCAAAGCTAAGTGATTAAATAGAGAAAAACATTAGTCCATGTCCTTTTAATGTATTTACTTCAACCCTGCCAAAGAAAAGATTGCGTTTCATAAATAGTAGGGTTAATATGAATTAAAAAGAAAATCATAAATGATTTAAATTAAAATACACAAAGGATTATATTCTAAATTTAACCAAAGTCATGATTTCACAAAATCCACATCCTGTAAAACAATTCAACATTGCACCATTTCCAGATACTACATAGAAAACAAAAGGCGTTAACAAATTGAACATTAAAATTTGTGGTCAACTGATGGTTTTTGAATCCTAGTTGACAATGCGTTATTTTTTATATAGACGATTTGCACAAATGAATTTTGACAGGCATAAAATGAAATGTATATTACGTTTAAAGTCTAGAGACTAGTCACCTATATTGGTACCAGATGTGAACAGTGTCACATGTATAACATGAAATGTACCAAAATTCACTTTAATTAATCCGTATCTCATGAATAATAGTTGTATAGTGATTCTATTCATTAACATAAAATGAAAGAAAATTTATTTCGAAGAACAAATTCAAAGGGAGACATTTTGTTATCATTGAGAACTGTTTTTTCACTGAAAGTTGTACCTGGAAATTTAAATAGGTTATCATGATAGGTTGCCATGACACTTAATCTGATTCAACAACAAAATACATTAAAATTGATATAAAAAGATTCTGAAATTCCTAAAAGCAATATTATAACTTACACAGTCTATGTTTGACCTTATATGGAATTTATTTACGGTGAATATCCCATATCAGGTCAAACAAAGACTGTGTACATTTTATATCTGTACGATTGCTGCCCTTTTTGTAAGATTTTCTAACCTTTTGATATAAAAAATCTCAGATACCAAAGTATAAATATTTAGTAAGTCCAGGATTTATGTACAAATCTGGTAAAAAAAATTGACAAACACGGACCTCTGGGAACCAAGAGGTGGGATCAGGTGTCATGAAACTGTAAGCATCCCCTGTTGACCGGTCACACCCCCGTGAGTCCACAGTCAGATCCAACGAAAAGGCAACTCAACATTTCACCTCGTGGAACAGAGAAACAAGACTAATGTACCGACTTAATGATCATAAAAAGTATATACAACGATGTATAAAATATTTATAGGTGCTTCACATTTAATTTTTATTCAGTGATTTGAACAATTCTGACATAATTAATCTGTGAAGCCTTGGATTTGCATCTAAAGCTTATATACCTCATTTGGAGGCATTATATGATATATACGGTCTTCGCGTGTCCAGTCTAAGCCAATAAGTATCTCAGATTATAACATACGTACAGATGCATATGTCTAGTATCTGCAGGTTTCAAACAAACCATCGGCATTCCAATTGGAACCAATAGTGTTTCTTTATTAACCGATGTGTTCCTTAATTCACATGGAGCAGACTTCAATCAAATGCTTTTAAATCAAAAGAAGAAAAACCTAGTAGTGTCTTTCTAATCTGATGATTAATCATCATGTTACCATATTATATCCCGCTATTGTCTATACATATAGTGTTTTATATAAAATGATCCGATGTGCTAGGCGTGTTTTACATGTGAGCATTTCATATACAGAGAGAATCCTAACTACGGAAGCCGACACGTGCCACATGTAGTAATAAAAATATGTCGTTACTACATGTGGCACGTATCGGCTTCCGTACATATCTTTTAAATTATTGTCACAGGGATATCGAGAATCGCGCCTGGTTCTACCTCAGGATATTCAGAGACCCATTGTTCACATAATCTGTCTATTGTCTGATCAACCATCTTTCGATTAATACTCTCTCTCTCTCTCTCTCTCTCTCTCTCTCTCTCTCTCTCTCTCTCTCTCTCTCTCTCTCTCTCTCTCTCTCTCTCTCTCTCTCTCTCTCTCTCTCTCTTTAATTATCTGACGAAATCAAGGCTTGTTTGTTAAAAACCGCTGTTTGAACACAATGCTGTCCACACATGTATCAGTCCTATACAAAACTCGAGTTTCTT
Organism: Atrina japonica; assembly: GCA_030159075.1. Taxonomy (NCBI): domain Eukaryota; kingdom Metazoa; phylum Mollusca; class Bivalvia; order Pterioida; family Pinnidae; genus Atrina; species Atrina japonica. The sequence goes on from BROG01000556.1 coordinate 322,163, forward strand.
TACACCTTATGTCTCAGAAGTATCCCGAGAAATTTTACGTACACATGAGTGCAAATAAATCAAATCTGCATTAAGTTCTTTTAATCAGCTGATTAATTACGTTTTCCTATCATTGTTTCCGTTGATGTACATAAATTTCAATCTCTCCATCTAAGATGAAAGGTAATTGATTGTTTTACTCTTATTGTTTAGTATTATTATTGGCCTTATCACGTTTTATTTACCACAAGTAGCCACCTAATATCAAACAATCACATTGTTGAAACAGTGCATAATTTCAGGGCATGGCATTACAACAGCATCAATATATTTTTTTGGTATTTTTTTTCTGCATTCCTTTACTCTGGTCTCATTTCTCAAATCTATTCAATAACAAATATTAATTCAGATGGTTTAAAAACACTAAAGATTCACGTACTTGATTGGTAGGTGGTCACCTAAGCCATATGAAATTTACACACTATATCTATCTATCTATCTATCTATCTATATATCTATCTATCTATCTATCTATCTATCTATCTATCTATCTATCTATATATATATATATATATATATATATATATATATATATATATATATATATATATATATATATATAATAACACCATATTAAATGAATTTCAGGTGAATTTAAGGTGGTCACCTAAGCCATATGAAATTTACACACTATATCTATCTATCTATCTATCTATCTATCTATCTATCTATCTATCTATATATGTATATAACAACACCATATTAAATGAATTTCAGGACGATCTGTCCCTTCCACAGGTCTAAAAGATTAAAATAACATAGATAACATAAATATACACACTCACTCGTACTCACACACGTGAGTATGTATGTTTATGTTAAATTAAAATATTAAGCTCCTAATTTTTTATTAAAAATTGTCAATAATGATTTTTTATCTGAAATCGAAGGTTGAGATAATGGCAATAAATGGTTTAGTCATCATTTTATTAAAATAAAAGCATATAAACAGAACACCTTTGATGACGGGCAATACAATAATACTGGGTATATTAAACTATAATTAACCATTTTCTTTTTGAAATTGAAACCTGTATGACATGCAGATTGCTGCTAAAGTAGAAATATTTACAATTACTTGTATATAAAATATAAGATCGTGTTTTTTTCGGACAATGAAGGCAAACAAAATACTTTATTCAAACAGATTGTCTTTGATGGACGTTGATGGACTGGTAGCAAAGATATATTGTTGACAAACGAAGCGTGTTACCTAAAATAACGTAGAACGAATCTTAGTTACAACGAGGACATTGACACCATAATGTCAACATAACCAGATTTGTGTCCAACCGAAAACTGAAAATATTTGTAAAACATTCAAAGATGATTTTGATAAATCGAGTGAGCTCAAATTATATATATATATATATATATATATATATATATATATATATATATATATATATATATATATATATATATATATATATATATATATATATATATATATATATATATACAGTGAAACCTGTCTATAACGAATTCCATGGGACCTATACATAAATTTGTTAAAACAGTATTTCGTTATAGGTATATTTTAAATTTTAAATTATTACTCATGATACTTGTTTATACTTTTTATGTTCACAATAAGTTACATACAAAAATAGGAAAATCATAATAATTGATACATGAAATAAAAGTCAGTAACACGTATAGTGTATCACTCCCGGCTTACATGTATGTTTTTAAAACTCACGGCAGTTACATGGCCAAGGCTTACAAATTAAATCACTTATTAACACGAAAAAGTCAGTTTTGTGTTGTGTTTTTCAATGCAGGTAAGAGCCACGTTCTGTGTTAGATCAACGGGTAAAACTATGAATACCCCCGATAGAGCCCCAGGCGGTGTAGTCGATATACTTTGTTTAAAGTGCAGAGTCACAGTAATATACGAACAAATTCGTCGCAGCAATAGACAAATGCGGCAATAGACAAACAAATTCGTTACAGCAAATTGAGTTTTGCTGGTAGGCATAAAAAGCAATTCGTTTTAGACAAGTTTTCGTTACAGCCTAATTCGTTACTCATAAATATTTAACATGGTAAGTATATGAGAAATATAGTGTATTTTTAACTAGTTCGTTACAATCAAGAATTTGTTAGATCCGGGTTCGTTATAGACAAGTTTTACTGTATATATATATATATATTATATATATATATATATATATATATATATATATATATATATATATATATATATATATATATATATAACACTAAAACCAAAAGTACTAGATGTCTTAGAGTGTCGGGTATAAGAAAATAGATACAAGTGAGAAAACGAATTATATAAAGCAGTAAAATGACTAACGACAGGAACAAAATGACTTTTATTCCCATGACGAGTCATTTTACTGCTTTATTTAACGAATGGACGCTTGTCAGAGTGCATTTATTGTCAATATGGATGCTGTTTGGATTACAGATAAATATGTATTAAAAAGCGTAGGCATTTTGCACTTTTGGGTTTGATAGCTAAAATGATGATGTATATTGTCAACAGTACCATCGTATCACCGTTACCGAATCGAGTTCCAATAGAAAGAAATACCCTAGTTCCACAATGACTTTGATAGTTCATATATATATATATATATATATATATATATATATATATATATATATATATATATATATATATATATATATATATATATATATATATATATATATATATATATATATATATCTGTGTGTTTGTGTGTGTTTGTTTGTGGGTGTGTTAAGATTATTATGTATATTGTGTACAGCACTCACGATACACATCAAAGTTATTCTATATACAGTAGTTAGTCTTGAACGGATTGGACATTTTATTTAGTTTTAAATAATTTGTATGATCATTAGTACTGTAAATAACATTCTATGATAACCACATTCTGTTTCGAAACTCAACTGGTGAAGTTTTATTGACTGAAGTATTCGTCTTGAGCATAAGTGTTTATCTTATTTCATTTATTTATTTATTTGTTTCATTTTTGCAAATTTATAACTTTGGCATTATGTTTATAATAGCATACGATGTATACAAAATGGATGCTTTCTTTCAAATGATCAGTTTCGGTGAGTGATGCGTATTGCCATTGGGTGTATAAAACTAACCGCAAAATGACCTGGTATCTAGAGAAACATTACTTTATATTCCCAATTGTTATTTCGAAAATCCAGGTCACCGTTACGGGTTCGTTTATTAGAGTAAATCTTTTTCACTCTCTTTATCGTGACAGTTCATTATCTCAAACACCAAAACAATGACATTAACACATAACATTTGTCACATTTTACTTTAAATATATATATCTGTTTATCATCCTCTGCATTCCATATCATAAAAATATATCTATTCAAATTTTCTCAAGACCCCTTTTTGAAGTACAACAAATGCTAACTATCGTATTCAAATAATTCATGAAATTTACCTCAATTTTTAAGTGAGTGGTATTTGAGATATAAAGATATCATTAAATATATCAAAGTTATAGTTTATAAAAGATGCTCAAGTCGATTGTTTCTGTCAATAAGTCTTCATCTGTTGAGCTCAAATATAAAGATATACTTTCAAAAGAAAAAGAGATATCATACAAGGTCAAATAATAAATCTAAATGTGTTGCTAAATCTGTTTAAGAGTATCCAATGTAAAATTAATATCTGAGTTTTGAGAAGTTTAGAATTTAAATGGTGCTATCTGAGCGAACTATGTCTTTAATATAAAATAAGCGGCTGTTGCCGAAATACTACTACGTTTATGTATACCCTTGGGGACTAAGACGGTACAATCAGATGCTACGACCCGATGGTATAAATGTTATTGCCAATACCAGTTTTACAAAAAAGGCAACGACAAATGCTCAACACAATCGTTTATTTAGCTCATCAACCCCTGAAAAACAACTGACTTGTACCAGTCCAAATGTGTCTTTGTGGGTGAATTGGTTAATAAGATTTCACCTATTAAGCTCAGATTTGATATCGATATATTTCCTAAAGAAAAGTGATATCATACAAAGGCCAAATAACAAATATATATGTGTTAAATCCGTTTAAGAGTATCCACTGAAAAACGAATATCCTAGCTTTTGGAAAGTTTAGAATTTAAGAATCTAAAAACCACAGATACCAAAGTATAAATCTTCAGAAGTCCATATATACAAAATACTTAAATATTGGCTAAAAACAGACCTCAGGAAATCAAATTATGTGATCAGGTGTCATTGAGGAGTAAACATCCCGTGTTGACTGGTCATATTGTGAGTCCACATGAAAAAAGGAAAAAAGATGGTGTTTAATGGCTAACTGTCATTTTGTTAAGGCTTTATTCACCAAATCGTTTTTAAATTTAGACACATATGTCAAACAATAAACTCTAGGTGGCCAAAGATACAGTATACAAACCTAAAAATCTAATGAACATTGAATAAACACGGATTTCTCTGAGATCAAGAGGTGTGATCAGGTGCCATTGAAAAGTATGCATCAACTGTCGAGCGGTTATACCGCCACAAATTCACAGTCAAAGCAATGAAAAAAAAAATGAATTTATCCTCGTCTAATCGATATAGACTATTCAACAACAACTATTGAACGGATAACACAACATTTCATCGAGTGAAACAATTTCGAAATGGTAAATCTAATAAAAAAAACGTTTAGGTTTTACACACCTACTGTTCACCGTCAGACAAAGTTTTCTTGGATACATTTCATTGAATTGCTAAACGTGTAAAATTTTAATCAGACCAGATGCGTACTATAACTGGTATTCTAGTGTTCTTTGAATCATGAAATTTCGATAAAATTCCGACGCCACGGTTTGGTTGCTTCGGATTCGTTAGGTGACGGATATTTGTTTTGTTGTTGATTCTATATTTTGTTCTGTTGTTTATCTAATCACATGTTAAATGTGTGACTCTTTCCTCCTGACAATCTTGTTCAAAGGTGTAACAAACAAACGACCCCAAATTATTCTGTTAAAAAGGATACACTTTGGGCAGAGGAAGTCATACCATAGGCAAACTTCAAACACACGATCACCCCAGTAACACCCCATTATGTTCGGCTAGATTGCCGCCAGTTGCTATGTGGCTCTTATAGTTGAAATTTAATTGCTAATTAATATACTAATAATATATTATATTTTTGGTAATGAATTATAAAGATATATAAAAACCTCAAATACCAAGCTATAAATCAGTAGAATGTTCAGGACATAAATACAAATCCGGTAAAATGGACAAACACGGACCTCTGGAAACCAAGAGGTGGTATCAGGTGCCATGGAGGTGTAAGCATACCCTGTCGACCGGTCACACCAACCGTGAGTCCAAGATCAAGGCCAATGAAATACGTGAAGAGTGAATCCTCGTCACAATTGGTACAGACATCTCAACAACCGCAAACGAAAAGGCAACTCAACATTTCACTTAGTGAAACAGAGTAGTCGCAAATAAGACTATTATACCGACCGTAAAATTTGCGGAACGTTGACATTAAACACGGTTTTCGTGATATCCCTGTGTCAATAATTTGTCAGTGAGTAGTTTACCTTTGTATATGAAATCTTCATATGTTGTACACGCCCTGGCATATCGGATCATTTGTGAAATAAAAACACCATATGCAGGTGACTGAGGGATATTACTAATTAAATGCGGAACATTTAAGATGGGAAAGCCAAAATCGTTGCGTTTGTCGTATAGTTAGTTGTTAATTTCCCGTCTGTGTCTATGTTAAATAAAATGTCTAAGTATGAAGCGTGTGTGCTTGATTCTGTTTATATTCGCTGGGATATATCGCATTGACTTATGTATGAAAATTGTCATAATTAATTGAGAAAATATCGTCGATATATCTTAATGTTAAATTAAAGGTCACCGCTAACTTTTTCTACTTTTGATTCAGCAGTTTCTGAATGAAGTCTGCTTCGTATGAATAAAAGGAACAGGTCGACCAATAAAGGGACACCATTGGTTCCCATAGGAATACCGACAGTTTGATGAAAGACCACATCTCCGAACATTACAAATATATTGTATATTAGAAATTCAAGTATGTTTTTTTTTATATCAACTTCAGTGTATTTATGTGTAGAATCAGAGTGGTGTCGGACAAAATAAGTATCCTGATGGCCAATGGTACCACCTTTAGTGAAAAAACAGTTGTCTATGATGTTAAAAAGTCTTATTTTTAATTTTTTATGTGGAATAGTTGTGAAATGAGTAGAGAAGTCATATGGTTTTATACTGTGAATTCGAGAAAAATCAGTCAAATAAAGTTGTAATTTTAAATTGTTATTTTTTACAGTGTGACAAATAAATGTTAACTGTATTATTTTTCTCTCGACCATTCAAAATACTTTTAATATTTTGAGACTTCTTTTTCTTTTTTTCATGAGAAATAAATATTTAACAAATAAAATGTTTCACAAATTTTGCAGAATAACAATTATTTCATCCTGTGAAGCCGGAGAACATATGCGTAGCACTCGTGTTGAATATTATTCTTTTGTTTCAAGCGACGAAATAAAACGTTAATCATCAAAATTGGCAAAAGTGTCCTCGATGTAAAGCAATAGGACATTTTAAAAATGACTTAAGTTTGCACAATTATTGAAACACTTTAAACAATAATTTATGCAAATATGCGTATAAATAAACATTAAATACATAAACGACATAGGCATTTTATGTTTAACAATTACAATAAAGGTGAGGACATGTAGGCGATAATTAATTAAAGTAATGCTACTGAGGCATATCAACTGCGCTTATTATACACCTGACCCGAACTTTTTGTCCGCGTAAATGAGTTATAATGCTCATTAGAGACTCATAAGTGAAATATTTTGAATACAAAATTTGAAATACAATTAGGCACTGTTTATCTATCAATAGGTTTGAAAGTAAAACAATAAGGCGGCTTGGTTTCAATAGAATCAATTTAGGTTCACATAATGCCGGACGAAAACAGTAATAATTATAATACAAAAACGATTAATTTTAGTCAAAAAGGTGTAGTGTTAAAATATATTGAATCGGTTTCGGTATTGTTCGATATGAAATTGGCGATATCCATTCAAGACTTAATTAATTAATCACGTACCTTCTTTTGGATCTGAAATAAATAAAACATATTAACCTGCAAACACATTACATGTGTGGAATAGTTTGCATATTTATATATATATACCATGGAATAATGTGTCCATCTTGTACATTTCAAAATAATCATGGTGTAAATATGGTCGTAAATATCAAATTACAAGATGCTCATTGATTTTTGCGATTTGTCTCATGTTTTGAAATATAATTATAAGCATTGCTTCTATATTTTCCGTGTTTTTATAAAATTGCCTGGGTGAAGACTGTTTACACCTTTGCGCAAAACAAAGAATGCGGGCAGTGTTCATTCAGGTCATTTTGCAATGAAAAGGGAAAATAAAGAGGAAACATCAGCATATTGTTACTTTTGTTGTATACTCGCAAAACACTTATCAGTGTACCACTGAAACAAAACAGCACTTTTCACACGATTTTAAGCTACTTTAATTAATATACATTTTCCAATTTTATAATCCTCAAAATAAAGTTAGATAGTAACTAAGTGATCGCTATAGAACACTAGCAAAAATTAAAAACCATCTTATCAAGAGTACACTGACAATGTCCATACTGATAAATTATTGTCACAGTTATATCGAGAACCGCGTTTCATTTGAACGTTCCGCAAATTTTAGTCGGTATAATGATCTTGTTTGCAAAAATTTATTACTCTGTTAAAGTAAATGAAATGTTGAGTTACTTGTTCGAGAGCGGTTGCTGAGTCGTCTGTACACATTATGACAAGGATTTATTCATCACTTATTTCAATATCCAAACTTTGGATTTCCAAAGGTCCGTGTTTATCCAATGTTCACTAGATTTGTTTATTTGTCTCCCGGACATCCTGACGATAGATACTTTGATATCTAAGATTTTCGTATATTATTGTTTTTCCTTTTTTACCTTTTTACCTTACTGCAATTTCTCTATATTTACATTTGAAAAATCACCAGCAGTCAAAGTACTACAAGGAAAATATCTTAAAATATACTCGCCGGTTATGTATCCCTCGTGGACACTTGCAGTTGTCAAATTTAAATATTTTGATATTAATTAGCACGCGAGAAGCCCCTTATGAGTTGCACATATTGGTGACATACCGTTAAAATACTGTCATTGTTGTTCACAGTGGCTTCTCTTGGGTATCTTCTCTTGGGTTCTTTTATCTTATCTATACAGATACACTTTAATTCGAGATCAATACAGGATGTCTTTTTGACAGAATCAGTCATCTTGAACATTTGTTTTGACTATTCTGCAAACAATAACAGTGGTAAAGTGTTCATACGATTTATCCAAGGGATGAACGTCTAAACCTAAATATTTAATGTTGTATCGTATTTGATTGTGTTTTCCTACTATCAAGTGCTTTATAATTGTTTTATAAGGTTTTCACTTGGTCACCATGTATACATTATGAAAAAAGTTTTTTTCGAATTATAGCAACTGTATATCATTCAATGTGCTTTTCTTTATTTCGACAGGAAATGTCAATCAAATCTCAATATGGGTATTGGGCATATCTTCGTCAACAATTAAAATCATTATCATATCTTAATAGCATACCTGTAAATGTATTATATTTTCACTTGACTCATTTAACGCCACTTTTCACACCAAACCCGATCTTCATTTATTTCATTTGAATTTGACTATAGACTCGTGGCGGTTGTGACCGGTCAACAGGAGATGTTTACTCCACCATGACACCTAATCCCATCTCTTGATTTCCAGTTGTCCGTGTATGTCCATTGTTTACAGGTTTTTATTTTGGAATTGCTTCCTGGACATCCTAATGAATGATAGAAAACCAAAATAACTGTAAGAATAGCGTCAAATTATTCAAACATATGTGAAAAAAAAATCTTCAAAATATATTTGTTGATGTAATTTGGCATTGCTTTTTTATTGAACAGTAGTAGCAAATATGATATGAAACATGTTTTGTGATACTTTTTGTTTGATAAAGAATTTAATCAATATACATTTGCTAAAACTTTCCCCAGAGATAATGAAATTCATATTTACAGAGTTTCAGGTACATGTTGTCATCGCATCCGTGTTATGTTGGTGGGCTGCTTTAAACCTAGTAAGACAGAATGACTAATATCCAAACAAATAGATGTATTGTATCGTGTAAAAATAAACTCTAAATGTTCGGGAAAACCCCTGCATTCATTGGTTGAGCGAAGTTTTATTGGAAAGTGTACATTTTGGAAACACATCTTCACCTAATGTCTCCGACGTGACAAATTGACGTGTTATTCCCCGAGGCATTAGTCACAGTGTATTTAAATGTCCCATATCTGCTCTCGATTCCATACAGGCTACTGACAGCGATGTCTAGAGACGAGTTGGAAGTATGTAGATAAACGTACATTGTTAATGATTGTACTGTTGGGAAAGAAAACGTATAGTTGCAACCTGGATTTCTGAAAAAAGGATTATTTATTTTAATCAAAGATTCAGGATGAATATGCTACAAGTTATATTGTTACTTTCAATACCCACAATTACTTTCGCTATAAATGGACAATGTTTACAGGGACAGAATTGCACACTTCCTGGTTGTTTTTGCAGTACGTATCAACATTTTATTAATGCTTCGCACATTCCACAAATAGTGTACTTTGGTTTCGACGATGCTGTGACAACTGTTCTTCCAAAATATTACGACAGACTATTTCCAGAAACGAGACGAAATCCGAATGGGTGTCCCATAGGTATGACGTTGTATGTTTCTCATAAATATACATCATATCCACTCGTTCGAAATTACTACCAAAGAGGGATGGAAATCGCTGTTCATAGTGTAACGCATACTCATATAAAGACAAAGGCCGATATAGAAAGAGAAGCAACTCAGCAGAGACAGAATATAGCTAAGTATACAGGAATTCCTGTGAGCGAAATAATCGGATGGAGAAGTCCATTTCTGGAAACTGCAGGAGACGATCAAGCTAATACTTTAAAACGTTTGGGATATAAGTACGATGTATCTTTAACATACAAAAGAAATGGACTTAAATCACAAAATCCTTTCCCTTTTACCCTTGATCACGGATGGCCATTTTACTGCCAGATAACACCATGTCCCAAGGTAGCACACAAGGGATTTTGGGAGTTCCCGGTTAACTCAATGATTGATTATAAAGGTCAATACCCGTGTGGGTATGTAGATGGCTGTTATAATGCACCCAAAACAGAAGATGACTCATACAATTACTTATATAAAAATTTCATTAGCTCTTATCAAGGGAATCGAGCCCCGTTTGGACTGCATATGCATGCAGGGTGGTTCTACACACAATTCCACCTGGATGCTATGGATCGTTTCATTAAGGCTATATTGCAATTTGATGATGTTTATATCGTGACGACCAAGCAAGCACTCGATTGGATGCAAAATCCTACACCACTAAAAGAAATAAAGAACTTTCAACCTTGGTTGTGTGGTTCTGCACAGCAATTAAGAACAACCTCGACACAACCACCACCGCCACCAACAACAACTACCACAGCGACCACAACAACAACAGCAGCAACAACAACGACGACGACAACGAAGACGACGACGACAATGGAACCACCACCGCCACGTATTTTCCCTACCACAGTAAAGACATGGACGTGGCCAACCTGGCGACAACGTCCAACAACACCCCGCTTTAAACCATGGCAAGGGGCAGCAATATGGGGATTTAATAGTAATACAATGCCACCAAGACCCCCTGTTATCTTGAATAAATTATTGATGACAACAGAATCTCGAATGCCTCCGACAACGCCATCTACTACCACGGAACCAAAACCGGAAAGTCATTTTTTGCCACCCATATCGATTGGGCAACGACCAAACAAACCAGTTATTATAACATCGCATTGGCTAAATGTTGGGCAGCTACAGAATTTAATGCCAAATATGAATTTTATTAAACCAAAACCTATAGAGAACATGACTCCCAAACCCATGGAAACAACCACAATTACACCTTTACCAATTTCGGATGGACAATGTATGCAAGAAATCAACTGTAAATTACCCAAATGTTATTGTGCTAGTACCGATATTCCTGGTGGTATACCGCTTAAAAATACACCTCAAATGGTCTTTCTAACATTCGATGGAAATATAGATGGTAAGATGTACCGGAAGTACTTTGAACTTTTCTCAGGATCACGAGTAAATCCGAACGGCTGTCCTATATCTGCGACGTATTTTGTTACACAAGCTGGGTCCTATACCAATTATATCCAAAGTTTACGTGATCTTGGAGGAGACATTGCAATGAGAGGCTTTACCGGAGCAAACTTTTATACAGCATCGTCCCTTCTCAACGAAATGCGAATGCAGCTACGCCAGATGTACAAAATAAATATCAATGACATCAAAGGCTGGCGAAGTCCCGGAATAAAACCTCTTGGTGACGAACAGTTCCGGGGTATTCAGGATAACGGTTTATTGTACGATTCTACCCTAACAGTACAACAGGGGCAAACTAGTCAGAAGCTTTGGCCATTTACTTTAGATTTTGGATGGGAGCGACAATGTGTTATCAAAGAATGTCCAACAAAGTCATATCCTGGGTTATGGGAAGTCCCAAATACTCCAATTAAGGATTATAGGAACATGTATCCTTGCAATTTTGTGGACGGTTGCATCAACACTCCGCCATCTGCAAATGAAACGTTTAACTTCCTTTGGAAAGCTTTCAAGACGCATTATGATACGAATAAAGCTCCATTTGGACTTCATTTCAGACAAATATGGTTTAAACATGTGTTTTTCCAGAAGAATCTTCGTGGCTTTGAAATGTTCCTGGATAAATTAGGGGAACTAAATGACGTATATATTGTATCGATAAAAAATGTCATCGAGTGGATGAAAAAGCCGACACCGCTGTCAGAAATTGCAACATCAACGGTATGGCGGTGTTAACCTTTCTTTTGATATTCAAAGTATTCGTAATATTTAACTCATCAATTCTTATATTCACAGTTAGACCTACCCAATTAATAAATAGTATGCGATTCTGCCATAATTCAGGGGTGGACAAATTGATATTGAATATAAAATTTTGATTCGAAATCGTGCACCGATGAATTCTGACAGTGGACTTAACAACTATTTGAAAAGGGCAGGTCTAAATGTGACTTCAGGGGTTGATGAGTTAAACATATTTACAAAAGGAATTTGTCTCAGTGTAAATGCACATGATGTTGTAAATGTCATATATTGATAATGGTCATTTTTTCCAGAAAGATCAGAAAAGCAACATGTGATATTTCGTTATACTAAAATGTGAAGACATTTGGCCATATGTTTACATTATATAACATGGATGTGTATGACTGTGGGTTCTGATTTTGCCATCCATTTTTTAACACAATCCGTATTCCTTCGAGAAAATTTAGTAAACTAACTTTAACAAATGATCTAGTAATGATTACTTTGCAATCCTTCGGTATCATAAAAATTACAGAATTGACGATTTATAAGCGTAGTCAACAGATAATTTAATAATGCCTTAAATCATCGCCATGTACACAACACAAACCATTAATTATGATGTAGTCTTAAATTATTTCCTTACTTTACTGTCGTAGTCGCTATTTGTCCCATTTGTTATACATATGTCGTCAATCAACCGCTGACATTTGGCTTACGTTCTCGTCTGCATTCATCTCGACT
>BROG01000556.1:342500-498814 GCA_030159075.1 Atrina japonica
ACTTAAAAACTAAAACAAACAAAACGTCCTTTGTGGTTACAGCACTAGTTGAATTTATCGACCATAAAAATATAATTTCATAACATATTCTCTCTGTGACATAACACTTTTCTTACTATTAGCAACACAATTTCTTACACAACTATATGAGTCAATGGTGTAATTATTGTACAAGAACGTTTTGATAAATATGGTAAATTTCCCATTATGAAATTCATGCAACTGATAACATAAATATTAACACCCATTTTACTTTGTTCATGGGGATAAAAAAAAATTATTAAGAAATGACCGATGCTTAAAGACCTCGCAAAGTCACGTGTCAGTTTTCCTTTTAGACCTGTTTTTATTAAAATTATTTCGAAAGATGCAAAAGGAACTAAAAGTATTAACTCAAAATTATAAAAAGAATACAAAATACTCTAAACTAATATGGTTTCAATACCGAATTTTATGCAGAATCTTAGGGACAAAACAATTTCTCGGTAAGTGCAGAATCAATCTCAGCCCATACCGTAGTTACTGCAAATCAGATGGAGAATCTTACTGATCATATATTCTTTTACTGTCCTCATATCTCAACTCTATGGAAAGATATAGAAAACTGGATAAATTCATAATGTACTTGTACCCATAAACTCACAGTGATTGACATTCTGTTTGGAATACGTGGAAAACAGAATAACTCGCTAAATCTTATCATTCTTTCTGTCGAATACTTAAACTTCTCTAAATGAGAATACATCATCTTTAAATAGTGTGTAACTTTACATGAAATACCATTATTTAACATCACTGCATTTAAAATACATGGATTAATCACAGTATTCACAATATTCACATTTATGATATATGTACTCTGTAGGTATATTTATACATGTATGTAACTGTTTATTTTTAAATATGCAATATTTATCTGTATTGGAGTAGATATGTACATATATCGGTATGTATACATATGTGTGTGCATGTATATTGTATATGTATTTAAGTATAAATGTGAATATAAAAGCAATTTTATTTACAATTTAATGTCTATATTCATAGTGTATAATAGAATAGCTTTTATCAATATAAAAATTTCAGATACCAAAGTATAAATCAATAGAATGTCCAGGACACAGATACAAATCCGGTAAAAATGGACAATCACGGACCTCTGGAAACCAAGAGGTGGGATCAGGTGCCATGGAGGAGTAGGCATCCCCTTTCGACCGGTCACACCCGCCGTGAGTCCACAGTCAAAGTATAAATCAATAGAATATCCAGGACATGTATGAAAGTTTGTGGCGTCCCCACATGTTAAAAAATGATCATCTACCCTCAAATAGCTGCACACAATGTCTCAATTATATATTGTATTATATAAAAGAAATTCAGATACCAAAGTATAAATCAATAGAATATCCAGGACATGTATGGCAGTTTGTGGCATCTACACATGTTAAAAAATGATCATCTACCCTCAAACAGCTGTACACAATGTCTCAATTATATATTGTATTATATGAAAAAAATATCAGATACCAAAGTATATAGGATACCCAGGTCATAGGTAAATCTGGTAGAAAATGGGCAACTCGGAACTCTTGAAATCAGGTGCAATGGAGGAGTAAGCATCCCCTGTCCACCGGTCACACCAGCCGTGAGTCCACAGTCAAATCAAAATGAAATACGTGAGGAACGAATTCTCGTCAAAATTGGCACAGACTTCTCAACAACCGCCATCGAATAGGTAAATGAAACTTGAGTAATAGCAAACAAGCCTATTGTACCGACCATAAAATTTGCGGAAAGTTGACATCAAACGCGGTTTTCAATATCCCTGTGTCAATAATTTGTCAGTGAGTAGTTTACCTCTGTATATGAAATGTTCATATGTTGAACACCCCTAGTATATCGGATCATTTGTAAAAATATAAACTCCATACACTGGTAATTGTGGGATATTACTACTTAAATGTGGAAATTTACGATGGGAAAGCCGAAATCTAAATATCACCGCTAGCTTACCTCTTTTGATTCAGCAGTCATTGAATGAAGCCCGCTTTGTATGGATGGCGGAGCAGGTCAAACAATAAAGGAGCACAATTGGTTTCAGTAGAAATGTCTGTTAGAAATTCCAGCATCTTTTTTATCTACTATCTTTTCTATCTAAAAGGTCTCTCTTTTAATTGTGTATGTAGCATTGTCGTCTAAAGAGTAGAGAAGTCGTATGTTTTGATACTGTGAATCTGAAAAAAAAAATATGTGCTTTCAAATTTTCGAATAGTTATTTAAAGTTTGTAAGTATTAACTTCTGATTTACACCGCTTCTGGAATAAGCAAATGTACAGTATTGCTGAAGTTTCTTCTAAACGACTGCCACTATCTTGGTAAGGAGTAAAGATAAAGGTTTGGAAGAACATTTGCTATATCCTGCTATGTACCTATGTTTATACTGGGTTTTGTGAAGTTTGAGTATCCAATATAAATATGGTAGATCAAAATCAGTATCGGTTGTAGGTAGATCAAAAGAGTGTAATACGGACACGTGATTTTGGAGTATCCCGTCCTTTGAAAGTAGACTACGTGTGCATGTAGGATTACGTGGGATATGTGGGACCAGTACATATTGGTGTTATAATGTTTACAGCTCGGTTACCACTTCTAGGTCACTAAATAAAACAAAATAACAAGATTTAATCAACCATCGTATAACTTTTAGCCATTCAGACAAAGTGTCTGGTTCCACGTCGTCATGTTTGACCCATCGTCTGGCATAATCTTCGACAGAATTCATAACTAAACATAAATTTTGTTGCCAATTAAAGGAATGGACTTGGTGGTATTTTGGATTTCTTAAAATAAGATTTTTGAGGTTTTCATTTTCAACAATAGAAACGTCGCCGGTAATGACATGCCAGATAGGATTATATTTGAAGGGAGATGATGCACATGAACACGTGACTGTGGTATCTAGTATTAACTCTACAGTTGATTGAAATGATACCAGTACTTGTTAATATGCCTTTAGTCTACAGTTGATTTACTTTTCATTGGTACATGGATGTAAAATAAATGTCTAGACAAATATTATCGGCTATCTTGTCTCTGTAGACAATTTTGCCTGTGCCAATAGATTATGATTTTAAATCGAATCGGAATAAAATGTATCTAATTATACGGTGAACAAAATTTTAATCTGTTAGTTATCATCATATATTCATGAATTTAGAACACCTTTACGTCAGGCATTTTGATTTTATATAAACTTGGTTCTTTGTCAATATCATAAGCAAATATCACCATCATATATCCTTTGAACTTTTAATCAGAGTGCATCATTCCTCCTATATCTTCATTTTCCCCAAAACAAATCAATTACTTTGCCTCATTTTAAAAAAGGCAGTAAACTTTCACAAGAAATATCACACGGCTAGTTAGGGTCAAAATGTGGTATAAGTATACACCGGGATCTCACGCATAACGACCACATAGTACTATCATGAGATATGCTCCTTAGTGACACGTGCATTAATTAGTATACACGACCATACAATTTTACATAACTCGTTTTGTTTCTCATTCCATCGTAGCTACACGTCAAAGGCACATGCTTTGATGGTGTTCCGGTGTGAGGACTTATTTTGTTGATGAAAAGCGTCAATTCGTGCTATAGGTAGCATACCTAAAGCATCCCATTCCCATAGTGTGTTCTTATTTAAAAGTTGAAAATGTTGAAAAAAATCTCTAACTTTATAGATGTGGAGTGAAATAGAAATAGTATTACAGTAAGTCCACTAGCTTTATCGCATAGTATACATCAATTTACTCTCATCCAAGCATGCTGGCAGGCATGAAAACAAATTGTTCTAAATTAGCAACATGCATACCATGCTAAAACACATATAAACCACACTTGTTCTTATCATTTCTGCTGAATTTTAATACGCATGGGTATGTTATAAACTTGATATTAACATATCAAATCAAACAAAAAAGAATGAACAATTTACGATACAAAACAGGTGAATATGCACGTAGAAATCACGACAGCTTAACATAACCGATATACTGTTCTGAAGACGTGAAATACCACTTGTTAATAATGTCAGTGTTGTTTGGGGTAGAAATGATATCGCGTAGTAACGGACAGCACACAAAAATACAATAAATGTCAAAAAGGTGTCTTTATCTATAATTATTGTAATATAAGTATAACTGTCATGTTTTCTGGTCAGCTGACTTATCAAATGACCAGTTCCATTGATGTATCGGTCTACATGGGCGTGAAATATCGTAGGTATTAGCACACTAAATGACATGTCCTGGTGCGTGCATAGCATATCATTCAGAGTCTATGAATGGCCGGTTTTTTGCGTGCAGTTGATATGAATATATTATATATTGAATCCTGAATGAAAAGTGTGCATAAATAGGTGAATAAGTGAATAATATATATATATATATATATATATATATATATATATATATATATATATATATATATATATACATATATATATGTGTGTGTGCGTGTGTGTGTGTGTGTGTGTGTGTGTGTGTGTGTGTGTGTGTGTGTGTGTGTGTGTGTGTGTGTGTGTGTGTTAAACCTAGTTTTCCCCGAAGAAAAATCCTGGATTAATTGCGAAAAGTTAGATTCTACTTCGCCAGATGAATATTATTTTGATGTTATTTTAGCGCAGTAAAACCTATTTTTCTCAGTTAAACCTAGCTTTTCTCAAGTTAATGGTAATTTATCTTTTAATACTTTAGATTTCAGTTGGTTAAAAAGGGGAAATTTTGTTGAACTTGGGCGTGAAATATCGTAGGTATTAGCACACTAAATGACATGTCCTGATGCGTACATAGCATATAACTGATTTGACACACCAAACTACATTTATAAGTTAAGCCTAGTCTTTCTCATGTTAAGCTTTGTTTGTCTCCGGTTAAACCTCCTTTGCCTCCAAAAAACGCTAGATTTAACCGAAAAAACACTACGTTTTAATCATTCAAATGATTTTGATGGGATACATATGGCAGATTTTACGAGTGCTAGTGTTACATGGACGGAATATGTCCCACTGAAATAATTCCGTCCATGTTAATATTACAAGATATGTAGCTAATGTTACACAAATTTCAATAGTTATTTTCCTATCAATTCTTGCATCAATGTTCCTTTAGGCATGAAATTAGCGTTTTTAGCAGCCGTCATTTTCAGAGAGTACACTGCATTCTGGATAGATGTGCGCAGATGTAGTAAAAACACATTTAATTGTCGTTCCTAATGTTACAGGTTTTGATGACAGAAAAAATATGTAACATTAGTATACAAAAGAAACCCACCAGATTAACTGTTTTCTGACATACTTCACTTTAAATCGACTCTAGTGATTTCATAATTCTAAAATGAAAGATCGCAAACAATATATATATATATATATATATATATATATATATATATATATATATATATATATATATATATATATATATATATATATATATATATATATATATATATATATATATATATATATTTCCGGATTAATGTTAGAAACAGATCTTGATTTCCCGGTCGTCGAACATGTAGATCTACTACTACATATTTTGGACGGTTTAAATTTTGTCCATTCCAATAGGGTGGCCAAATTGTCCAAACTTAAACAACAGACAAAATATCCAAATTTGCAATAGTAAGTTGTAACAGGATATGATATACAACAGGTATTAAAGACATGAGATGATGAAAACGACCACACTTTGAAAAAAGTAGACCTTGATATATTACCGAACCCGTTATACTGCAAAAGTTCAGGAAAACAAAAGGTGGCGGTATTTTGGGGGTTATATATATTTAAACAAAAGTCATAAGAAATTATGTTATGAATATATATATATATATATATATATATATATATATATATTATATATATATATATATATATATATATATATATATATATATATATATATATATATATATATATATATACGTTTTAATATGTCGCAGTTTCCAATTCTAATCAGTTTGTTCCCTGAATTTATCATGTACAATTAAAAATGTATGTGGGATACTAAAGACATGATCAGATAATGAAAGGATTTATCATTATTTTATTTGGTTCAACAATTATCAGTCTGTGAGAAAACAGAGTGCCGACTCCTACGCACCTATTCCACATCAGTTATGTCACACATCAGTGTGAAATTTCCGCATTCAATCTTAAAATTACATAAAAAGGAACAAAATTACCATGACCTCGAAAGATGTATTCCTTGAAAGATAGATGTTCTGACCATAATGATCTTTAAAATGTATGGCCGCGAAAGGTTCGTCATATCTTTATCTGCCAAACGCACTTTGAGCAAAATAAATTTCAGTGACAAGTTACAATATGCAATTATTGTCACTTTTGCTCTCAATCCATTAATCCAATTTACAATGAGGGTCTTAATGTAATGTTTCTCAGCACCTGCGTACATGATGTGGCAAACGAGTTTTAGCTTTGTGACAAAATATCTTGATTTAATTGATAACTAAAACAAACTATATTTTCAGTTATTGTTTTATGTTTTGTTGTTTTTTTTTCATTACTATTCAAGTCATATAAGATTTCTATCCATTTAGAAATAAAAAAAAATACAGGTCTAATTTTATCTGAGTATAATCAAATGTTCGTTTCTGATTTAATATTATTCAGTTTTTATAATTTTACAACTAGATCTATTTAATTCTATGCTACATGAATATATTCATTGTATCATCTTCAGAATGTAGAATTCCAAATTATATCTCCACCAAACTTATGTTTCCACCAAATAAGGCCACTTTAATTATACATAAAGGGAGAAAAGATACAATCGACGGAGTTATAGAATATTAATTAATGTAGAAAATGACTCACTTTAGTAATAGTTACGTATCGCAGGTTATAGTCTGTGTAACATATATTGTCATTGCTGTACATATGCATTACTGCTGAATATTAATTACACAGTATCTGTCACGATATTATTATCATATTAGATCATCTGCATGAATATTATATCATATTGATATAACGTGAAAAATTACTATACGGACATAACGTGAAAAAAACCTATACAGACTTTTATTGTATGAAACTGAGTAAGTGTGAACACGTTGTAATGTTTTATATCTGTTTTATGTTTGTCTCTGCTTACCAGTCAGTGTGTTAATACAATGTACTGTATGGCCTCATACTGCCACTGTGTGTGTGTGTGTGTGTGTGTGTGTGTGTGTGTGTGTGTGTGTGTGTGTGTGTGTGTGTGTGTATGTGTGTGTGTGTGTATCTGTGTGTGTGTGTGCGTGTGTGTGTCTGTGTCTGTGTCTGTGTGTGTGTCTGTGTCTGTGTTTGTGTGATATTCGCTACAATTTTCATATGGTTGCCTAAATGTCAGAAAATAGATATAGGTACATCTTGTTTTGAAAACTGCTGCGACATTCAGTTATTTTACACAACAACAAGCAAACAAGTACCTGCAGACAAAGAACCACAGAGTCATGTAAAAACATTTAATGACAATAAATGTATTTTATCACACCAACACTGTACGTCGACAGTGATTTATTAGTTGTAACTGAGATGAATTATATTATGACAATGCAAATATCCTGATATAATTAATACATCAATGACAATTAATACATCAATGACAATAAAAACAAAATTATTGCGGTTTTGGTTTGATTTTAAATTTTGTTTTGAATTAAAACTGTACATACCTACGTGTTGTTTGCCCATTTTCTACAAAACTGTTATATACTTAAAGCTGGTGTTTTGACCGATATTTGACCGTGTTTGAAGACAATTGGTAGAACTTAATGTTTGCATATATTTAGTTATCCCTTTCCGCAAAAGTTACCGTAAAATTTTGTATAAAAATATGACAATGAAAAAAGTCTATCTATAAAAAATGTTGTTTACTCAGATTTAGATAACCTTAACATTTGACCACACACACACACAAATATATATATATATATATATATATATATATATATATATATATATATATATATATATATATATATATATATATATATATATATATATATATGTGTGTCCGTTCGCATGTTGAAACTTTGTCAGCTTATTTAAAGGATACCACAGGTTATTTGAATAAAACTCCGTCCTCTTTCCTTCCAGTTGATATTCTTCTAGTGCCGATGGATGTTACATCTCTATACACTAATATCCCGCACGATGAAGGTATTGAAGCTTGCAGAGAAGTCTGGTTGAGCAGAAAAATCAAACGCCCTCCTACCGAATCCCTAGTGAAGCTTCTGGGACATGTTTTAAAATTCAACAACTTCATGTTTAATGGAGAACACTACCTGCAGATTAGTGGCACTGCAATGGATACTAAAATGGCTCCTTCTTATGCCAAGGTTTTCATGGGGAAATTGGAACGTAATCTGCTGGACCTGTCGCCTTTTAAGCCCCTTAGCTGGTTACGTTTTATTGATGATATTGAGATGAAGTGGGCTAGTGGTCGGGATAGTCTCAACAGTTTTGTCGAATTTACAAATTCGTTCCATCATTCCATTGAATTTACCGTGTTTATTTCAGAATCCAAAAACATCTTTTTGGATACGACATCCACACTGGTTGATGAAAATATTGAGTTCAGTCTCCACACCAAACCCACAGATTCATATCTATACTTAATGCCAACCAGATGTCATCCGCCTGACACTTTTAAAGAAATACCGAAAGGTTTAACCACCCGAATTCGTCGAATCTGTCCCTCAACATCTACTTTCCGAGAACAGAGCTAACTCCTAAAAGCCAGTCTTTGCAACAGAGGCTACAAGGCTAGGATTGTACAAACTGCAATCGATGAGATTTCCAATAAAGACAGAAACACTCTCCTGCAATACAAGTCTAAAATGGCAAGCAGCAGAGTTACCCTGATGACTACTTACCACCCCGTCCTGAAGGACCTTAATAACATTCTACGGAAGAATTGACAAACTCTCCACAAAAATGACAGAATGGCAAACGTCTTCAAAGAACCGGTATTGGTTTATTTTAGACGACCCAGGAATCTTAAGGACATGGTAGTTAGAACCAGATTATACAACCCTTTGCCTATTGCCAGCTTCAAAACTTGTCTAGATAACAGACGCCTGCTTTGCAAATACAGCAGCGATACCAATAACTTTTGCAGCACTACCACAGGACGCAGCTATAATATTTTACAAAGCACGTCATGTAACACTACCTCATCGCTTGTAAAATTTGTCAGAAACAATATGTTGGTGAAATTGGAGACATCCGCAGACGCATCAATAACCATCTGTCCACCATTGAAACTAAAAAACTCAAGGAACCTGTTGGTTTACCATTTCAACCTTGAGGGTCATAAATGGGAGGACATGACAGTCGTGGTTATTGATCACAACCCTAATTGGAGTGATGCAGAAAGAAAACGGAAAGAAAAAAATTGGATGTACATACTTCAATCTTTCAGCCCAAAAGGCATTAATAAGCTAATGGACTTCACGAAAATGAATTCTGCCTGATACCCTTCCGCGATATAATTTGAGCTTAAACTGATTGAAACTCGAATCTTCCATAGTTTGTTCGTTTTTTTTTTTTGTTTTTTTTTTGGAATGTCTGACCTGTGTGTGTGTGTGCATGTGTGTGAGTGTATGTTTGCGTGAGAGTGTGTACGTGTAAGTTTGTTCGTGTTATTTTAATGTCCTGATGCAGGGAAAATTTGATATTTATTTTGTCCGTGTCGTTAACCATTTTATTGCTTTATATATTTTTTCCTGGCTTGTATCTATTGCTTAGATCCAACATCCTTGGCTATATAGTGTTGTTGGTTTTAGTGCTTTATATATATATATAATGTGTGCTGCGCTTGATCTTTTCATCGAACTCAAGGGAATTTCCATGTAACATTTGCGACCGGTGTAGCATGCTAACAGGGAACGCTTACTCATCCCAGACACCTTGTCCCAACCTGACGGTCGCAATTGTTCTTGATTTTAAAATCATTTTTATATCAAATTTTGTATTGTACTTTGAGTGTCGATTATCCATTGGTAGTCCTTCATTTTACTTACAGTCACATCTGCTTATTCCTAGAAATTGATTTGTTTTGAATTTCACCTATTGAACGTCAAATATGGTAAAATTGCCATGTCCTTCTTTGTTAAGAAGGATATTTAAATTTTGATTAAATGCATAGGATTTCAAATACCATTAACATACGTTTTCATATACAAGTCAGAAATCAGCTCAAGATCAGTAAAAGAGGAGTAACTCTTGTGACCATGTCGCAAATGAATGTACAAACCTGCATCAAATGTGAGCATGACAAATTCAAACTTTGAAAATATGAAATACCTATCACCGTTTTCAGTCCGTACATTTTCCGAGTTTTACCTAAAATAACCACATTGATTTTGTGCTTTTAGTTTTATTCTCATATTTGGTCAAATGTTAAAACCATAAAAGTCGGATGTCTAATCCTTTGAATTTTAGGATTTTTATATTTTTGACATTTTAAGTAGCAAAAAAAAAAACTCGATATTAGCTTATACATTTTAACCATTCCAAGTATCATGATCCCGATCGCCGAAACCGAAAGTAAACCGTAAGTCTAATTTTGAAGACGATGGTCGCACCCTTTTTATCGCTATTTAGTGTTTAAAATCTAGTAAAAGAATATTTCTCATGCAATCTAAAGATGTTTTTGGAATATAAAAACACATATTCCAAAATACTTTTTAAAATATAATTCATGATAATATAAAAATAAGGTGAAAATTAGACACACACGAACCTCTAAAAATTCAGAAGTTGGATAAATGCACTGGATCGGAGTAAGCATTCATATATGATTTGTCAAACCCGCTGTGAGTCTACAGTTGAATCCACATGAAAAAATTGCAGAATGAATTCTCGTCATAATTGGTCAAGATGATGGTATGTGTTTAGCGAATGATTCAATTAATTTTATTTTATTTTTCTCAAAGTTTTATTTTTCATATACGACAGATTTTTTTTTACGATTGAGCGGACAAAATTTAATTGTTTTAGTATATTTTTTCTTAATCTAACTTATATGAAATCAAGCCAGTGAGCAATATTTTTAACATCTTCTGCCCTTACAGATCGAACCTATAGAAAAATCGATAGTTTGTGTGAAAAAGTCGTGTCAGTATGTCATACTACCTATATTCAGAGTATTTTGACAACTTTTGATAATTAAGTACAATGCAAAATAGTATCTAAATTATAATGGAGCATATATTAAATAACAAAATTATCAATGAATCCCCTAGGTCCTAATTTAAAAATACTCTATAGAAATAACTGCAGGACACCACATGGACTTTAGCTATTGGTAAAACCTCTGACAGATAGCTACATGTAACTGAAATAGGTCCACGTACATGTTCTTGGCTTGGGATAAACATATGAAAAAATGACTCAATATGTGGAAAAATTTCGTCAACAATAATCACTATCTGTATACTAAATCAAAAATATTTGATAAAAACACCGGAAAAGCACTCCATCTTAGATAAAAAAAAAAATAATATACTGAAAAATTTCGATTAAGTTTTTTTTTCTGAAATCAATACTGGATTTCTGTGGAGATGTGCATGTTCAGTTGTGTATCCGTTTAACTTAAGAGGACAGGGAATACTGGACAATCATTTGTTTTAAATTAATTGTAACAATGATCTATGCAGTTCTGAAAGTAAATGTTTGACATGGGTATACCCAGAATAACATTGTCATTGGAAAGTATTTGATTCTACTATTTTCGTAGTGTGCCTGTTTTAGTACCAGAGTTATATTCTCACTTTAAAAGTAAAAGCTCAAGGGAAATTTTGTACGTCATTACCTGCCCTATTTTGCCACTGCTGCTGCGTTAATATACATGTATTATTGAATCAGTGACAGTAAGAGATTGCAACAGGTTTAGCCCTTTACCTAGTAACAGCGACAAAGAAGAAGGGATTCACTATTTTCAAAGTACACGTAGTAAATACCTTCCTCATTGCTACTGTAACTACCCTTTCCCGTAATCTGCATAGTCATGATGGTATGGAACATTGATTCTAATTAGTGTTACATTTACATGTATTTTATCATTCTGCAATAATGAAAATTAAACATTTTGAGGTCATGCATTCCTCGACGGCCGTTAGTTCAGCTGATGACAGTCACATATATAAACATGCATTTTACCTTTGATTTTTTCAGAAGATGAAGTGAACTTGAACATGAGGAACACCCTGTCTGGAGGGGCAATGTGATAGTTGATAAAGAACAGAAGATACAACCTTAAATTGAACATTATTTTTAAATGATAAAGAGTGTTGAATAGACTCTATTTTAAGTTTGTTTCGAAGCAATACGTCAACTTTTTAATAGACATATACATGTCATCACAATCGTGATTTTGTATGAACTTTGATTCATTTTCGATTATAGCAATTCTAAATATAATTTCAATTTTCACAACCACGTGAAAGTTATTACCTACTTCAAATCAGTATGGTTTTACAAAAAATATATTTAGGAAATCAATGAAAAATTATCTAACTTTTGGGAAAATAATTTGAAAATTACTTTAAAGCGTGATATTTTATTAACGCGGAATAGTTCAATGAATAAAGAGGTATGTATTTTGTTACGAAAATTTGATTCAATCTGATATTCAATACACTTACGGAACGTTCTTTAAGAATTCACTGTCCATATCTGTATCACAACGCTCCTAGTGTAAGAGCTTTCATAATATCTCTTAAGGATTTTAGTTGTTAGTATATACACATTAATTTGAATTTTAATGGCTTATTTGTGCTGAGTTACCGAACATGAACTATGATCTACGTAGCAAGAATAACATTGAAGCATACTTTGTGCCCCTAGGAGTACCCCGTAAGACAAAATCTATAACCATTGATATATTGTTTACATTTGCTATGTCTTATCTGTAACTGTAATTCATGGTTTAACTAAATGTGGATCAGAGGCTAAAATAGATACAGCCATGACATTTATAAGTAAAGCCATGGGATAATATCGATGTTAATTTAACAATGTCTGTAGTAAAACGTAAATCAATTTATGTGTAATTGGAATGAAGAAGGTCAAATCAATGTACTTTATTATTTTATTATTTTCAAAATAGAAAAAAAAGTTTCAAAGTTAAAAACTCTACACCTGCTTTGAGGAAAAGAAATTTTTGAAGAAACTATTAGAAACCACGGAATGAAAGAGGGATATTAATGTTTCTTGTAAATTCCAGACAGGTGACTACAGACAGACAGGCAGGAGTTTCAAAATAACCGGGTTAAAATGGCTATAAAGCAATTTGGTCAGGGATTCAAAATCTTTTTGAATAAAGCGGGAGTTCACTGTAGCAGGGTTCAATATAAGTGGGTTGACTGTATATATATTTTGTCAATGTTACCATTGAATAACATTAACCTGTGAGTAACCTGCTATGACCTCTATATTATAAAGTGGGCATATAACCCACCTAACGTTTTGGTCATTTCTGACCTAAATATTTGAAGTTTGATTTTCCTTAGGCATTTGTCTTTGTAATTGTGAGTTTCATGATGTAAACCATTTTAATACAAACACTCACGAACACTGATCAAACAATAATATAGATATAGATTTAGATAACTTCAATACACAAATTTTTGTACATAATGGAATATACATATGTATACTATTGACCCTGAATCCTATAAATGATGCAATATTTGGAAAGAATCATGTATCTTGAAAAATAAAGAAATGCACGCCTTGCTATTTCTATATTTGTGCTTGATATATGATTTATTTGGCAAAATATTATTCCATGTAAGGACTAAAGTATGTAAATAGTAAGACTGTTTGTCAAGTTTTCACGAGGCCATGACTTTAAAGATTAGCAAATAACAACATGAGGTCTTCTATTGAAGGTTTTTATCACTGTGTTCGAGATAAAATAAGGTTATTGTCAGTTGAACATTAACAATAGATAAACATTGTTGACAGTAATACTTAACATGAATTACCTCTAAGATAATTTGACGAAATTTATGTTTTCTGTTCCCAAGCTCATTTAGGTGTTATCATTAGAACATTTCCAAAAGAAAACTGCCTTTGAATTTGCAAAAATGTGATTAGAGAATGAGTTTCTTTTTGTAATGTATTTCCTATTCACATATGTATCAAATCACTTTAAAAGCCCTACTTATCGTATGAATAATGTGCATTTTTCAGAATATTCCTAAATTACTGCAATCAACATTTTTCTCTTGTTTCTTTTGACATTTTAAAAATATAATTGATTTACCGATTTAATTTTCTTTCATTAGATGTAAGATTTTCAGACTTGTTTGAAAGCAAACGGTTTTATGGCCCGTCTTGCAACGCTTAAGGTGTTCGTTAGGGATTATATCTAGTCTATATAAGGCAGAAATAAAGAACAAAGGAGTTTTGACTTGACATGAATTACAAACAATGCAAAAAGATGTTATAGAAATGGGGTTACCAAGTGAAAGGTCATCCAATTAAGTATTTTGCCCAACATCATTTTGATTCTAAACACAAGGCAACTGAAAATAATATAATAAGATGCTGGAATTTGTATGTGACAGTGATATGTGTAGTCTTGGTAACCACAGGCATTCCAGTGTACACCACTTGTACCCCTTTATTAATAGCTTTTTCATTTGTTCAGATGAAGATTTCATGTAGAACTTTTTGATTCAGAAGGATGCCTTTACTTTGACATCTAGATATGTCTACGACGTTTTGTCAATTAATACTGACAATTTCATACTTATATTAACGCGATACATGTCATTAAATGATAAGACAAATTAAGCAACTATGCAAACTGACAACTAATCTAAGCAACAAATGTGTTGATTTCCTATCATCAATTTTACATCTTCCATGGCTTTTAGACCCTATACAGGCCTAATGAGAATGCAGTACATAATTGGTTATGTCCGACTTTATTTGTTTACATAAACATGAATGCCTAATTGAAAAATGGACACAAGAATAATCAAATAACGGGTGTGTCGGGTTAAGACGTATTTCTCCATCACCCTGGCAAGAATGTTTAAGTCCAATCTTCGGAAGATCCTCGGATTGAACAAGAAGATTTTTCCACTCGGGTGGATATTTCCTTATCCACTCAACACACCAATGTACGGTTCTATTGATCACCTATACATGGTGTTCATGCTAAATCATTTGAACCAGTTATTCTAACAACGAAAATAATAACACTGTATTTTCAATCAGAATGTGATGTTAACGCTCAGATATTATGAACATTCAATCAATAGATGCCACATGGCTCTGCACATTGCACTAAAATGGGTGATGCTCGTGACACATATTTAGTAAATGCAAAATATTCCACAAATTGTTTATAAGAATACCGTTTTAGACTACTCTGCGTTTACTGACACAGCTACTAAAATGGCGTAAAACTATCAAACAATGTCGTTATCGATGATATTGTAAAACTATCAAACAATGTCCTTATCAAGGATGTCGTACAACTATCAAAGTTTAATCGACATTGTCGTTAAACTATCACACAATGTCGTTATCAACGACATCGTAAAAATCACAAAGTGTCGTTATCGACGTTGTCGTAAACCTATCAAAGTCGTTATCGAAAATGCCGTAAAACTACACACAATATCAATATCAACAATGTCGCAAACTATCAGCCAGTCGTTATCGACAATATCGTAAAACTTTCACACAATGTCGATATCGACGATATCGTAAAATATCACTCGGTGTTGTTATCGACAATGTATTAAACCTATCAAAGTCGTTATCGACAATGCCGTAAAACTATCAAACAATGTCGTCATTGATGATATCGTAAAAACTACCACACAATGCTGTAATAGACGATATCGTAAAAATATTACATAATGTTGTAATAGACGTTGTTGTAAAATTATAAAAACCTCAGATACCAAAGTGTAAATCAATAGAATGTCCAGGACATAGATACAAATCCGATAAAAAAATGGACAAACACGGACCTCTGGAAACCAAGAGGTGGGATCAGGTGCCATGGAGGAGTAAGCATCCAGTGGCGTTATCGAGGATATCGTAAAACTATCAATGTCGTTATCGAAAATGTCGTTAAACTATTACACAATGTGGTTATAGACGATGTCGTAGAACTATAACCCAGTGTTGTTATCGACAATGTTGTAAAACTATCACAAAGTGTCGTTATCGACGTTGTCGTAAACCTATCAAAGTCGTTATCGAAAATGTCGTAAAACTACACACAATGTCGATATCAGCGATGTCGTAAAACTATCAGCCAGTGTCGTTATCGACGATGTCATAAAGTGATTAACTGTAATTTGTATGAGATTGTCTTACGATAGAATTTCCGTTTATTTTATCCAAGACCTTTGTGAAGCTATGCGCTGTTTTCGATTCATTTGCTATTCTGTCAGTGGTTATATTTTCTACCTTCAAAGGATGTTAAAACAAAATGTTTCAACATGGTAAACAGCAAATATGTTACCTTCCTGAAGATAATATATTGATGAACTATTGTTGAAATATTCGTTTGTTCTACACTAGATTCCCGTGACAATTCAGCGCATTGTTTCAAATTACAAGTAATTGATTTTTCATTCAATAAAGGAAAAATGAAATAAAAAAATCCATGTAAATCAATGATTTGCGAGGTCTATAGAAAGCTTTTACTTGATGTGTCTCCATCATATTTACCCCCAACCCTGAGGTATAACTGTAGTGACACACTTCACTATTTCACTAAATCCTTCTGTTTATCGTAATAATTAAATTGCCTCTATGTTTTACATTCATCACTGCATATGTCTATATTTTTATTACATAATTATTTCACAAACAACTATTTGACTTACCAATAAGTTTTTGGAAGAAACAAAAACAACAACAAGTTGCGAATGCGGAATGAATACTGAACGCCACGAGCAATTAATGCCACTGTTTTAAGTCTATCGTCTTATTAAGCAACTTAACACTTCGCACTAACGATTTTCTGTAGTTATCGCCTTAGCTAAATTCTGATTAAATAACAAATACATGTACCCCGAAATAAAGTAGAAGAAAGTCATTCAACAAGAGAAAATTCGATTGGCCAATGTTTTCAAATACCATTAATCCGCATCTGCAGTAATATAAAAAATCTCAGTTACCAAAGTATAAATCTTTTGGATGTCCAGAATATAGATACAAATCTGGTAAAATGGACAAACACCGATCTCTGGAAACCAAGAGGTGTGAACAGGTGCTGTGGAGGAGTATTCATCCCTTGTCAATCGGTTACACCTGCCGTGTGATCACAGTCAAATCCAAATGAAATACTTGAGGAACGAATCTTCGTCACAATTGGTACAGACGACTAAACAACCGTCAACGGAAAGGCAACTCAACATTTCATTTTCACGGAACGTTGACATCAAACGCGGTTTTCGATATCCTAGTGTCAATAATTTGTCAGTAAGTAGTTTACCTCTGAATATGAAATATTAATATATTGAACACGCCCTGGCATACCGGATCATTTGTGAAATATAAACTCCATATGCAGGTGACTCTGGGATATTACTACTTAGGTGTGGAAAATTTACAAAGGGAGGGGTGAAGTCGTCGCATATGTCGTATAGCTTAGTTGCCAATTTCCCGTATGTATCTATAGTAAGTAAAATGTCGGAGTATTAAGCGTGTGTACTTGATTCTGTTGTATCTTCGCTGGGATATATCGCATTGACATATGTATGAAAATTGTCATTATTAATTGACAAAACGTCGTCGATATATTTGAATATGTTTCATCACAAAGACACGAAATCGAAATAAAATTAGTGTATCCTGATTGAATCAAAAGCATTTGTATCTTAAAACTAAGCACGCATCAATGTGTTCCATAACGAAAGGAAAACCAAATTCAACTTAATTCTCACACCCACTTAAAAATATGTGCAGTTTATGGCATCGTGTACATTTTGCTCTTATAATAAATCGTTCTGTGATCTTTAGAAATTTGCAATAAACACAGTCAGTAATTTTTATTTCTAATCTTATTTTGATCTCAGAACCAAATTCGCCCACTCCTATTGAACGTCGTTTTTGTCAAAGACCCTCCAGAACAATCAATGTACCGCCTCACTAGCTTATACAGTACTTCACAATCGCTGAGATTTCTTCCTTTTTGAACATTGTTTTAATTGTTTATATTCAAATATCAAACAAAGGTATGTTGCATATTAACTTAAAATCAATGCATTGATCGCCTTCACAACTCTTGGTATTACAACGCCGCATCAAACAACATTGTACTCATTGTGTTCAATATCTTGGACTGTTTTATGTAAAATGTACACCTCAACTCTGCTCCTATGTTTTCATCGTGTCTACCTTTGACACACTATATAAACGACCAGAGGCACAGGAACCATAATGCTGACCTGAGAAAAAATGTTACAATAACCGAAGCTTACTGATAAAAAGCGTACAAAGAATAAGGTCTGCTGGTTTATAAAATGACAAGTAAAGGCGAGAAAAACTATTTATGAAAACTGATTAAGTATACAAAAAGGAAATTAAAATACTCTTTAAAATAGGTCAAAATAATGAATAGATTTTGAATATATATATATATATATATATATAGATAGATAGATAGACAGATAGATAGATAGATAGATAGATAGATAGATAGATAGATAGATAGATATACCAAGATATAAATCATCAGGATGTCCAGGTTATGGGTACAAATCTGGTAAAAATGGACAAAAACGGACCTCTTGAAATTAAAAGGTGGGATCAGGTGCCATTGATATATGATACTATCCTAATCGTAATGCTAAATGACATATTAAGTCATTTGGACTTCATATAATTATTTATTACTTAAACTTCACACGGACTGGAAATTAAATAAAGAAATTACTGTCTTTTAATTGAATGAAATTGTTATAATGGATCCTGGATGTTGCGAGGGTCACAAATTCTGAATACCTGTTATCACCTCGTACTGAAATAAGATATTTGATTATGTATCGATTTCCCCGTCAATCAAAATGTCTCAATAAATTGTTGCGTCGATTGTCGAGTTCCCGAGCTTTTTTAAACTGTCTTGAAGATTAAGGCATATATCCATACAAATAAATTGGCAATATGCTCGATGTCAACAGAACGTCTTCCAATTATTCCTTCCAATCCAACATATCTTCCCATGTGTTTACGTTATCACAGCGGTTGACGATAGGAGATAACACGTGTCTTTGTAAAGGATCCAATAGAGCGGAAAACATAACATGCCGATCGTCAGTATGTAAACTAGGGTATATATTTAAGCTACGGGTATTTATCAATTGATCTATAGGAACACAATGCCAGGAGCATTTTAAATACATTTCATGTTTCATTCTCCAGGTTTATGGAGTGACTAAGAGATAATTAAAAGTCATATTTTAAAATTGTTCTACAGCATGGAAGTGTTTTCGGTACTGTCTGATGAGAATGTTTCTTTGATATCTTCTGAAAACATTTAAAAAAGATGATTTAAGGTGAGTGGATTACATATGTAATTTGTCTGTACTGCTTAAACGGTATAAATACATGCGGGCGTTATAGATTTAACACAACAGAATGCATAAGTAAGTTTGAAAACGTGTATGCGTAGTATATATTCAAGATGAATGTTGGAAATGTAGGTGAAACAAATCCTTAAATGATACAGACAGAATTACATAATTAATGTCACATAAATAATGACTCGCAGACATACACTTTGATCCGTTTAAATTTACCCGTTTACCAATAGTCGTAAATTGAAAACTGTAAAAGCGTAGCCGATAACCTTGTACTAAGGTATGATTAGAATTTCCGTGTTGTGTTTACCTGAATTACCACCCAAATACGGAAGCAAAATCTTTATGACAATAATAAAATATGTGGTGATTATAGTCGGTTAGCATTGTTAAAAGTTGTGGCCGAGGTAGCTTGTTGGATACATGTTTTCGCTGCTGATGTGTGATGTTATAAACCGCATATCAATACAGGGTACTGTGTACCGAGTACTTAAAGCTCTTATACAAGAGGCGCTTATTGGAAAGGAAAACATAGTCTGTTCATATCTATCATGTGTTTCACCATAACGAGCATTGTATAAGGTGAGATTACAATAGTAATTACGTGTTTACATGAGAGAAAAGAGAGAGAGAGAGAGAGAGAGAGAGAGAGAGAGAGAGAGAGAGAGAGAGAGAGAGAGAGAGAGAGAGAGAGAGAGAGAGAGAGAGAGAGAGAGAGAGAGAGAGAGAGAGAGAGAGAGAGAGAGAGAGAGAGAGAGAGAGAGAGAGAGAGAGAGAGAGAGAGAGAGAGAGTTTTATCCATTAAAGTTTGAAAATTGCAGTACATTCGAACACGTATTCGTTATGCTTTAGAAGTAAGTTATATTAATGACCGGTATTTTTCTAAATATCATATATATATGTTAACAGGTATTTATTTCGTGTCAATCAGTTTACTTACTCTCATTGAAATATGGCATATAATATTCTGAAGAAAAAAAGAAAACAATGTTTAATAATCATTATTAGTTTAAAACATCTTTCAACTTGGAAACATTCCGATGAATACCATTTTATACCAACCCATATCATATATTGGGTGCATATTTTAGCCTTGAAATGCAGTAAATTTTACATATTCTCAACACATTATGTTATCGAATAGCGGGAATAATTCTATACAGATAATGTATATCAATCTCCAGTTTTATAGTCATTAGTTGATATGAAGTATTGCAATAAATTTAAAAAATCGCAAATACCAAAGTATATTTTTTTCGGATGTCCAAAACTATAGATACAAATCTGGTAAAAATGGACAAACATGGACTTCTGGAAACCAAGACGTGGGATCAGGTGCCATGTAAAGTATCCCCTGTCGACCGGTCACATCCACAGTTTGATCCAAATGAAATACGTGAGGAACGATCCTCGAAGCTATATAAGATCAAGCAGCAAAATTCTTTTTCTTAATGTAGGTTGTACGTATATGTAATGACGACCATTATTAGTGCAGCGTTGTTTATGTTTTAACTGGACTCTAAGCTGATTTTGTGAGAAAGTTTGTGCGGAAGGCCGGTGTTATATACATGAGTACATTGTAACTGGGTCCCTCATCCAACATTAAAAAACTCACCGCAATCATATCTGAAAAATTGTTGAGCATGATGTAAAACACCATTCAAACTTTAGTATCTGTGATTTTTATATTTATATCCGTCATCTGCATATATAAATGGATTTGTAATTAGTATTTGTAATTTTTATATCTATATCCGTCATCTGCATATATAAATGGATTTGTTATTAGTATCTGTGATTTTTATATTTATATCCGTCATCTGCATATAAAGGTTACATTAGTAGGTTTGCTACTGTATACACTTAAGATTTGTTATCGAAGTGCATTACCTTATAAATCATTTACACACATTGTATTATATATCCGAGGTCGGTAAAGTTTGCATACCTTTTTAAAGTAAACTTAATGTGGCTCGAGTAACGGTCAAATTATATTAACATTTGGAAATGTGTATAGATCAAAGTAAATAAAGATATAAATTGAACAGCACATTTAGCAAATATTACCTTTAATTATACAGAACAGGTAATGGTCGTCAATATATATGTAAGAAGTGGGTAATATAGAAACAATGTGATTGTAAATAGGAAACCACTGACACACAATACTGAAAATACGAACCAACATATGGTACTGACAAAAGAACGTAAGGTGTTAGGAATCA
This sequence comes from Atrina japonica, assembly GCA_030159075.1. NCBI lineage: Eukaryota > Metazoa > Mollusca > Bivalvia > Pterioida > Pinnidae > Atrina > Atrina japonica. The sequence goes on from BROG01000556.1 coordinate 364,356, forward strand.
GTGAGAATGTTTGCATCATGTCGACCAAAGGCTAGCAATTAAAATTCAGAAAACCTCGAACCAATACAAAGTAAATTATCTCATGAAAAGTTCGGAAATGAAAGTAGATTTTTTGGACAACCTCCGCGAGTACACGTATTGTATGTTGGAACACTGGGTTGTCTGCCCTGTTATTCAAAACCATATATTTTGTATGTTTACCGCGGTTCAATACAATGGTTATACAACAGAGACTAGTAACATAGTAAATACTGATAATTTACATAAGGAATTACCACCACAACAATAATACGTCAAGTACAGAGATAACGAAACAAACAGTATTTAAATCCCCACTCTCTATATAATAAAGGGGCACAGGTTTTGTCGTCTATATAAATATTTGAATTACACTTGGTGTAAAAAAATGAACATTTGCAATTTGTGTCGAACACCTGTCATTAGTAAACGTTATCTTAATGTTATCTTTTGCAAACTATAGTGTTTGATTGAATCATATTTCTGTATGTTAACGTTTGATACAGATACTGAATTAACATAAGTCGTAATGGTGATGCAAAGCTAATATTCTTTGCGACTAAGGCGTCAAAGTTAACTGCTCTCTGACTCTATAAAGTACACCAGTATGGTGATTACGTTTTTGGTTAGACTTCCAATAGCAAATATCTGAAGTTGTGTAAGCCTAATCACCATACTGGATAGCTGGTTCTGAGGTCGATATGGGGACTTTGTGAAACAATATGAAGTCCCTTGTCAAGAATGTTAGAGAGTATTCTGACGCACAACAATAGACAACGACTCCCTTTTGCCAATCAGATCTAAATTAACTGATGACCTTTTTACCAAACTTGACCGTTTCACTGAACTTGACCTTGACACGAGAGGTTTCTATGGAACATTTGCGACAGATATTGTATTGCTATCGGGGTTGCTGACTCCTTCCGGACACCTGGTCCCATCCTGTTTGGGTTTTGCAATTGTTCGATGTGTTCTGACTATTGTTATATCTCCTTTGTCGTATTCTAATATTATATAGACTTTGGGTTTCCAATATCCATCTGTACTTCTTCTTTATACATTAAGTCAAAATAAATTATATGGGAGAATCTATATGATAATTTATCACTATGACATGGTATTTCAATCCTAAATACTCCATTATTTGCTCAAAAACTAAACTCAACCAAAACCAAAAATATATAGTTAACACATAGTAAACAAACAATATATAGTTAACACATAGTAAATAAAAAATATATAGTTAACACAGGAAACAAAAATGTTATAGTCAACACATAGTAAACAAAAATATATAATTAACACATAGTAAACAAAAATATATAGTTAACATATAGTAAACAAAAAATATATAGTTAACACATAGTAAACAAAAAATATATAGTTAACACATAGTCAAAAAATACATAGTTAACACACAGTAAACAAAAAATATATAGTTAACACATAGTCAAAAAAATGTATAAAGTTAACACATAGTAAACAAAAGTTGTGAACGATCTCTCTTAAAACAATTGTCGTTTCATCTTACATTTTCATACACTAACATTTGAGAATTGTGATCTATTAACACCAGTCTGCTCCTAGACACTTTTATACTTTGTCTTTATGACGTTGAAGACTTCTACTTTCGGATCTGAGCCTCACTTTATTTTTATTTGTTCCATTAATGCTATTGACGTTCAAACCAAGGTTTTGTCGAACGAGCTCGCAATAGCTGTTTTTTTAACTTTGAACACACTGTGGAAGACTAGATCTTCTGTCTAGTTCAGATTCAACATTATGTTTATAAAACATTTTCCATCTTCTACTTGTTGTAACTAAGAGCATCGATATAGAACCTACTTGATCGTGAAGGCCATGCTTTTTTTCTGTGAAAATAACGTGGCCCGCAAGTAACATGACAGACTGTAAATTGATGTGACTTAGAGTTAAATCTTTAATGTTCATTAAACTCGGTGAATAACGTAACGCCGACTAAATTCTGTAAATAACGTGACTGTTAAGCGTATAAATAGCATGACAGATTGAAGCGTAAATAACTTGACATAGAGTTACGTCTGTCAATAACGTGACGTAGAAGTAAGTCCGTATATAACATCACGTTGAGTAAACTCTGTATATTACGTAACGCAGAATAAATTCTGTAAATAACGTGACTGTTAAGCGTGTAAATAATGTGACACTTAGAATTGTAATAACGTGGCGTAGAGTAACGTCTGTATATAACGTCACGTTGAGTAACGTAACTAACGTTGAGTTATAAGTGTTAACAACTTGACGTAGAGCAACGTCTGTAAATAACGTGGTGTAGAAAGGAAATTGTAAATAACGTGACTTAGGGAAAAGTCTTAAATATTGACAGCTAAATGTACAACGTGCCGCACAGAAAAAATATATTACTCAACGAGACAAAATGAAACACGTAAATAAAATGACAACAATGGATATGTTCACCATCATAATATCAACATTTAGATGTTTCATGACACACTGTCGTGTCTTCCAAATAGTATTTTCATACACTTACGTGTACTCAGGTAACCTGTTTCACTCGTATGCTAATCTCAACCCGTGCCTTCCAATGCAAATTTTATTGATTTGATTTGACAATAAATTAAAATCCATCAAAGGAATGGTAATTAAATGACATCCAGCCCCTAATGTACAGATATAGATATATGCCTATTCATAAGTAATAAAAGGAAATTCAAATGTACTTGATCGAACATGAATAATACAACATGATTTTAAGAGTAGTGAAATAGTGGATCCTGAGTGGGTTAAATTGTATATATATGATACAAAAAGTGAGTTTCTTATTGAGAGAGAGAGAGAGAGAGAGAGAGAGAGAGAGAGAGAGAGAGAGAGAGAGAGAGAGAGAGAGAGAGAGAGAGAGAGAGAGAGAGAGAGAGATGAGAGAGAGAGAGAGACTTGAAGAGAGTGATGAGAGGACTGGAGATCATGAGAGGAATGGAGAGAGAGGAGAGAGCAAGAGTGAATCGCATGGAATCGGAATTTTGATTGAATGTAGCGGAGCACTGAGTGGGGGAGGGAGACGGGGGTGTGAGAGAGATTGATACGGGGAAAAACATTCCAGGGAGAGTGTAAGTACGATGAGATAACGAGAGAGAGAGGAGAGAGAGATCGATGACAAGAGGAGACGAGAGAAGAGAGGGGGGGAGAGGTGAGAGAGAGAGTTTTGGAGAGGGGGTGAGCGGAGATGAGAGAGAGACGTGGTCTAGTAAGTGGAGAGATGGTGGGGTGTGGGAATTTACTTGCTGTCCGAGAGAGAGAGAGAGTGAAGAGAGAGAGAGAGAGCTGAGTAGTTGAGAAGGGGGGAGGGGGAAGGCCGACTGGAGAGAGAGAGGAGGCCCGAGAGAGATGAGAATGTAGCTAGGTAGGGATGGCGGGACAGAGAGACAAAATGGATGTGAGCAGGGGAAATGTATGGTGGAGGGGAATTGGAGATTGAGTGATGTGAGAGCACGGAGATGTCAGGGGATATGGAAGAGGATCGGAGATTGATGCCACTGAGACGGGATGCGCGGAGACCTGGAGATGGAGATCGGAGATTTTGTCGGGTGAGGCGCGATTGGGGTGCGGAGTTGCCGTGAACAGGGAGGGAATAATGAGGGATATGTGATGTATTACTTTCCCCTTCTGGAAACTGTGAGATCTGGAGAGTAAGGGAGAGGGTCGGTGAGAAAAGCTGGGGGAGTACTTAAGAGATTTTGGGGAATTTGAGGGGAGTCACCGGTTATATCCATCTCTTGAGAGAGAGAGAGAGGAATGATAGAGAGAGTTGGTAGACGGGAGCAAAGGCACAGGTCACGATGGGGTTTTGAGGAGGGTGAGAGAGAGGGCAAAAGCATGGGGGAGAGAGAGGCGAGTTGTGAGGAGTTAGGAGAAGGGGGGTGGTGGAGAGGAGTGGAACAAGAAGAAGGAGGGAGTATGGATGATTGAAGAGTGAGATACGTGAGAGTGGAGGTGATGATCGACAGGAGAGAGAGATTTTTGTAGAGAGAGAGAGAGAGACTGGATGATGATCGAGAGAGAGAGATGGGCGTAGATGAGGTTGTGGAGAAGTGGGGATGTAGTGCATGTGGGGCTGGTCCAGATGTTCGAGAGGAGAGGGAGAGTATGTTGGATGATGAGAGGGAGGGAGAGAGATGAAAGTTGATTGGTGGGGGCCGCGAGATGGTAGGATGACAACTGTTAGACGTTGAGCTAGGGAGAGATCTCGGAGTCCTGTTGGAAGGGCGAGAATAAAGATAGTTTGACGAGGAGAGTGTGATTATGTTTGTGATGGAGATAGAGTGATCAGGAGAATGAATCGAGAGAGAGAGACCGTCTGGTGGGTTTGATGAAGAGGAGGCTGAGGAGTTCGAGAGGAGAGGATTTTTTGGAGAATTGTTTGGCTTTCGGGAGAGAGAGAGAGAGAGAGAGAGAGAGAGAGAGAGGTTGACTGAATGAGATATGAGCAGAGAGAGGACAGACGATCGGGTTCAGGGAGATATGAGGAGGGGAGGATTGGAGAGAAAGATAGAGAGGTGAATGGTAGAACCGAGAGTTGTTCGAGAGGTTGGATTGAGGAAAGGAGGGGAGAGAGCTCGTGGACCTGTGCGATGAGATGGTTGGAGGGGAGGAGATAATTCTAACTTAGATGCATCGGACGGAGTGATAGAGAGGGAATTTATGTGATGAGGGAGTGGAGAGAGCTCGAAATATGTATTTTTAGAGAGAGATTGATGAGGAGAGAGGAGGAGAGAGAGAGAGAGTAAATGTTAGTTGGTCTTTATGTGAGGGGGGTGGGGAGGAGAGGATTAGGGGTTGGAGATAGAGGGGTGTGAGAGAGAGAGATGTGGAGATGGTTTATTCGTGGGGATGAGTGCTTTTGGGAGCGAGGAGAGCAGGAGGAGAGCAGGAGATTGAGGTATGAGGGAGATGATTAGGGGATGAGAGAGAGAGAGAGAGAGAGAGAGAGAGAGAGAGAGAGAGAAGATCATTAATTTTCTGAACTTTTCTAGCCAATGTTTGCTTTTGCACCTTGGGAATTTTTCAAATTGATTATTTCACTTGATGCTTCAATACTTTGACAATACTATTTATTTTTTATCATAGTTACAATGGCTGCGTATTATTCAAAATGACGATCTGGACGCGTCACCATGGTTTTAAGTTTTACTGAAAAATCGGTTGATCCATATGGTGAAAAGATTTTACCAGCAATTAGCAATTCTCCGGTAACTCCAAAAGTGAGGACATGATAGATAAACCTCTTGGTATTTTATACTTCAAATAGGAATGATACGCATGCGTCAATACTTGTTGCAAAATGAACAAAGGCGCCAATAAAATTGGCATCCAAGTAATCTCGATGTAATTTCAATTTAACGCCTATAGATAATTGAAACAAAATTGACAATGACTTGATTTGAAATAATTTTTTGAGGTTTCCATGTTTAGTTTTTATTTTATCTCCTGCTTTAAAAAGCTCACCGTTTTAAATCTTCTGTTCCCCTTTTCATAATAGATTAAGCATAACGACAATTTCGCTGTTTAATACGTGTACCTTAGCGCGTGAATTTAAGTTTATTTTTGTTTACTCTTTGGTTGCCATAAGCGGAACTTACATTTAAATACGCGTAAACTTACAATAAAACATTGGATATTTTGTATTTGGGTATTTTATTCATACTTGATATTAAACTGATTGTTTGATGTTTGGGGCGGATAATTATTTCCAATTCATCGAGTTAAAGCATTTTTACCTGTATCTATGTACTCCATTTCTTTCATTATTGAACTTTAGTACACCGTTTCCATTATCTATGCAACACAAGTTTTATACCTGAAGATTAGCATTAGCAGTTTGATTTCGTATGTAAGCGTGACTACTACACGAATTTAATGTCACAAATATACATATCATAATTTATGATAAAATGAATATTACGCCTAACTCAATCAACCTGTGAAACGTTAACACTTCAAAGAAATTGTAAATAGGTCTATGAATATATTTATATCACCATTCCAAAATATGTTCCATCTACCTTCAAAGGTCTGAATTATCAATATCACTGCTCGTCACAATCAGAGATATACGGAAAATGCCATAGATGGTATGGAAATACCGGTATAGATATGTTTGTAGGCTATAACACTGTGTATACTTAGTGAATCCCGAAATAGATCTGTCAGGAGGAGGGTAAGTCTCTGATAATTCTCATTAGCCTAATTGAAACATGAAATAGATAGTGACATAGCAAGTAGGCTAAGTTTATACTTGACATGTGAATCCTGAAATAGATCTGCCAATAGGCTACACCACGAATAGTACTTAGTAACAGAATCCTGAAATAGATCTGCCAATAGGCTACACCACGAATAGTACTTAGTAACAGAATCCTGAAATAGATCTGTTAGTAGGCTACACCACGAATAGTACTTAGTAAGTGATTCCTGAAATAGATCTGTTAGTAGGCTATACCACGAATAGAACTTAGTAAGTGATTCATGAAATATATCTGTTAATAGGCTGCTTCACGGATAACACTCAGTTAGTGAATCCTGAAATAGGTCTGTTAGTAGGCTATACCACGAATAGAACTTAATAAGTGATTCCTGAAATAGATCTGTTAATTGGCTGGTTCACGGATAATACTCAGTTAGTGAATCCTGTTAGTAGGCTACACCACGGTCTACAATTAGAAAGTGAATCCTAAAATAGATCTATAATTAGGTTACTTCATGACTTATAATTACTAAGAAAAGCATGACATAGATATGTTGGTAGGACCTAAGTCATTGCGTGTGCTTAATAAGTGAAACATGACATAAATTTCTCTTAGAACGCTAAGCTTGTACTTAATATGTAAATCCTTAAATAGTCTTGTTGTTAGGCTAAGCCACTACTTCAATTTAGTATGTGGATCCTGGAAATAGATCTGTCTGCAGGCTACGCTATTGCTTTTACTTAGATAGAGTATCTGGAAACAAATATGTTAGTAGGCTTAGCCACTGCTTATACATAGCAAGTGAAACTTGAAATATATCTGCTAGTAAGCTAAGCCACTGCTTACACTAAATAGATCTGTCAGCAGGTAAGCTTAGCCACTGCTTATTCTTAGATCTGCAAACAGATATGTTAGTAGGCAAAGCCACTACTTATATTTAGTTAGCGAACTCTGATATAGATATGCAAGTATAAACCACTGTTTATATTTATGGAGTGAATTCCGAAATAGATATGTTAGTAGGAAGACCCTCTGCTAGTAAGGCAATATAATATGTTAGCATTGAACACAAACAGACCTGAAAGTCCAAGGGTGGGATCAGGTGCCATGGAGGATTAAGCATCCCCTGTCAACTGTGAGTCCACGGTTGAATTCAAATCAAATACCCGAGGAATGAATCCGACAAACCGATAAAAACGGATCTACAAGAAATATAGAACAGACAATCCAAAATTCCACTAAGTAAGTGCAAAAGAGTGAGTGAATTCCAACATGTAATCTGTTAATCTGTCAGTAGGGTAGTTCGCTATTTGAATATAAAGACTACAGTATTCTAATCCGGGAATATGGAAAGTAGATTGCTGTAACTCAATGTGATGATTTAATGACAGTCAAACACGTGCAAATCAATATAAAGTTGTCTGTTTCAGATTCATATCTGCCTTGCTTCTGTGTATGTATAACATATAAGGATAGGGTGAGTTTAGCATTACATTGTTATCTTGTGTTTAAATGTATCTCATCATAAAGGTTTTATACAAACAGCTGATGTGGAGAAATATGTTCATTTTAGTAATATACATAGCAAAATAAAGCAATTGTTTATATCAAACTCTATATAACGGCACAACATGAAAGAAATTAACTTTTCAAAGAGTGGCAAACATTTGCCACTGTATACAGCTGCTATTAGAAAACATTTTACATTGAGAAGCAAGGGAAAATGACCTTAATGTCGACAAAACCAATTTCGAGGATATATATATATATATATATATATTCTATATTTTATATATATATATATATATATATATATATATATATATATATATATATATATATAGAGAGAGAGAGAGAGAGAGAGAGAGAGAGAGAGAGAGAGAGAGAGAGAGAGAGAGAGAGAGAGCATTTTCCATTTTGTGGTATTGATAGATATAATTTATGTATATTTCCTACTTAAATGTAATCTCCTTTTTAAGATACTCCGACAAGTTCTGTTTGAATAATAAAACGGCTTCAAAACTGAAAGTAAAATACAAATCCCTTTACGTAATACATCAACTTGAAAATGTTAAAACATTAAACAAAATGGAAAGGAACAAAAGCAAAAGTAGAGCTTTAACTTAAGGGTTACATTTCTCTGATAACCTTCAGATATAAATTTAGACGTAATAAGATGTATCAATATGTAAATAACACTTTGAAACACTAAATAAAATATGAGCAAAGCGGAAATTTCTCCCTGATTCGATCAGAAAACATATTTACAGTGTACATATTTTCATAAAGTCAAATTTCGTTTTTAACTACTTAGATTGATGTGAAACTACAAATAAGGTATATACATTGGCAAAACAATTCTGATATATATTAATATATTGTGAAAATAAGGTATATACATTGGCAAAACAATTCTGATATATATTAATATATTGTGAAAATAAGGTATATACATTGGCAAAACAATTCTGATATATATTAATATATTGTGAAAATAAGGTATATACATTGGCAAAACAATTCTGATATATATTAATATATTGTGAAAATAAGGTATATACATTGGCAAAACAATTCTGATATATATTAATATATTGTGAAAATAAGGTATATACATTGGCAAAACAATTCTGATATATATTAATATATTGTGAAAAAAAGGTCAGGTCCAGTGCAAATAGTTCAGTCGAAACTGGGGTTTTCAAGCAATTTTTATGAAATATATAGAAATGTAAGAATGATTATGCCTGTGCATATCATTTTGTGATATATTATATCTAAATTGTGAAATACCCTTTAATCTCTCTCTCTCTCTCTCTCTCTCTCTCTCTCTCTCTCTCTCTCTCTCTCTCTCTCTCTCTCTCAATTACTTCTTTGCATCCACAATAACTCATGCTACAATGCTCATGCTATAACATGCTATAATAAAATTAAAAATATGGACCTATTTCTCGTTTATATACTAACAAACTAGTACTTAACAGATATTTGCTTCCTGGACAAAACAAAAGACTAGGGTATTCCAAAAGTTAAAAATCTAACAGAGAATTAATGATTTTGCTTGATTTTAGTGAGCAATATTAAACAACGAAATGAAAGTATTAACCAAATTGCAGAAATAGGTCTATAAAACAGTATATAAACAAATGCAATAAGCGCAGAGATATGGAAATAGCAGAGGGGGTTCAGGGCCAAAAAGTCACCAATTTGCAGGGGTTATTTTATTTTGTTTGACGAAATAATTTTCTCAAAATTTTCTAGAGGTGACTGATTAGAGGGCACACTACTAGCTTATTTTCATTCACACCACAGATATTGGGTCTGTCTCCCGTGTAAGATTTCTCCTTTAAAATGAAAGATACATTTGGTATGGTACTCAGTTATTTAGTATGCATTCAGACGTATTGATGTTTCCTTTCGATGCGAACAGAGGACGCGCTGACTCCTTCCGGACACTTGGTCAAATCCCGTTTGGGATTCGCAACTGTTCTTCATGTTGAGACTATTTGCACATCTGATTCGTCGTGTTCTAAAGGACTTGAGTTTCGATTACTAATTGGTACTTTCACTTTCAGATACGAAATAATTTCCATGATTATTTAGTATCACAATATATGCACTAGATATACATAATGTCGAGAGTATGTCTAATCCCGTTCTTACTTTACACTCGGAAATCGTCGTAGAAATTAACTAAAACCTAATTTGTGATGGTGAAGAGTGACAGTGGATTCAAAGCTACAATTACAATGTGTTACGTTTGGCGAGTGTATTCTTATAATATACACGCATTTGTTTTTTAACAATCTGATGACATCTTTCTGGCACATATGAAGTAAACATTTACACAAATTCTTATATAAACTTTGCGCATATTGCCTAAGCCATTGGTAAATTATATTCACCAGCTGAATGAATTGAAACTGAAACAAAAGTTAATGGACGAGTATTCAGAGCTTCGCGCTCGTTAAACCATGAACTATTTTAGTTCTAAACAGTCCGAGTTCGAGCTCCACTGGAACTTAAGTGGATTTTGTGAGAACATTTACCAGTATACTTTCGGAATGCTGGTGGTATTTTAATCAGGACAATGTAATTGGATTTTCTTTGGCTCCACAATTCAAAATTGGCGCCCACCGTTTAGCTGAGAAATTGAGTGTTGTGTTAAAAAACAAGTAAAGAAGCAAAACAAACAAAAATCGTTATCCGGTTTGTATTTTGTCACAAAGTCTCAAAAACATTAAGTATATTTGTATAATGGATCTTATTTTTTAGATAAGCCATTGTTATATATTCTGATAAAAATGTATTTACAACAGATATTTATGATGTCGCATATATAATTTCTCTAAAAATGACAATGCATTTACACAAGGTGAGACAATCATTTTATATCGATTTATAGGGTCACATTAAGGATGTACGTCAAATAAAAAAAGATGTATATATAATCATATTTCTTTTGAGACTGAATCCGGATTACGTCCGGATTTTAAACTTTACATGATTTTCTGTGTCATTTATCGTGCTTTATCATGTAAGGATAAAATGTTTCCCTCGTTCGATTATTTCACATATAAATGTATAGGCATAATCAATTTGACAAGCTAAGATCTTATGGGACAAATGGAGATGTTTTATATATAAAAGTTTAATGCAATACCAGAATATATCTAAAGATGACAAACATAGTTCGGGTATTTTGTCACTCACATAATACTAATAGATGTCCTCTAATAGATATAATCAAAGAGCTTGTGTGAGAGAAGTAAGCTTCCTCAAATCCCGAGAGAAATTTAAACCGTGGTATTGTAAGACGCTAAGAATGACATTTATCTCATTATTTGACCTAAAATTGCAATATATTATGGGAGCTCCGTTGGGCCAGCGACTAAAGCATCACGCTTTAAACCATATATAATGTAGTATCCGACCTCTTGCCATCACGGGTTCCGGCTAAATCCTAAACTGACCTTGTGACCAGCTTTGCTTGTTTACTTGTGGAAGACATGGAGGATAGGTGGCGTCCTTCAAAGTAAGTTGTAACCACTAAAGCCTGCCGCCGTATGTTTGAAAACTACTTTGCGTTCCACTACTTACTTGACTGAATCGGTTTCTATGGTAATGTGTTATTGAAAAAATACCGTGTAGAAATGATTGAAGATCAAGAGGACACCGTGTAACGTAAAGCGTTCTAAATAGTGAATCTCATGATCTACAGAAGATAGAAATATAGTAAGGTATGTAATAAGTTGCATTGTAAATTAAATAGAAGATGAAGTTGATGACAATCGGGAGATGAATTTATATTGATTTAAATCCATTGATATTGAATACATTTAGTTATTTTAGTAGATAAAAGGAACTTTCCACACATTTGGTACATTGTTGTACATAGCAAAAGTATTTTTTTGACTTTCAATGAGTAATAAGTCCCACAACGATCCTGTTAGGCACGTAACATGTATTGCATCAATTAGTTTATTCAATGCATTTGAGTAGATATTCTCTATCTGATAAATGAATCAAAAAGCATCATACTCGTAAGTGCTTTAGGTAAACATCTTGATGGTATTTCATAAGAGAGAATTTCATAACCAAAGGACTGAACGTACTTTAAACAGGGCTTACAAATACACAAGAAATAGTTTTGTATTTTGGCACAATACTGTTAAAACTTCCAACAAATAATTGTCCCATTGTAATGACTTGGAGCTTCATACTGGTATTGTGCCAAGTAAATATACATTTAAAACCGACTGACGGATAGACTAACGTGTTTCAATGTTCCATGTAAATAAATGCTTTAGCAATTCAATTTCATTGTTATTTTCTAATTCTAATTTTCAAGCCATAACATAGGATCTCCATAGGAACATTGTTCACACAACACAACTCAAAACCCTAGTTTTTATCCCTAATTGCAGGATACCTACTAATATAAAGCATCTCAGATACCACAGTATAAATCTTTAGGATGTCCAGGACACAGATACAAATCCGGCAAAAATGGACAAACACGGTCCTTTGGAAACAAAGAGGTGGGATCAAGTGCCATTGAGGAGTAAGCATCCCCTGTCGACCGGTCACACCCGCCGTGAGTCCACAGTTAAGTCCAAATGAAATACGTAAGGAACGAATCCTCGTCACAATTGGTACAGACGTCTCAACAACGCCAACGAAAAGGCAACTCAACATTTCACCCAGTGAAACAGAGTAATCGCAAACAAAACTATTATACCGACCGTAAAATTTGCGGAACGTTGACATCAAACGCGGTTTTCGATATCCCTTTGTCAATAATTTGTGAGTGAGTAGTTTACATCTGTATATAAATTGTTCATATGTTAAACACGCCCTGGCATATCGGATCATTTGTGAAATACAAACTCCATATGTGGGTGACTGTGGGATGTTACTACTTAAATGTGGAAAATTTACGATGGGAAAGCCGAAATCGTCGCGTTCATCGTATAGCTTAGTTGCCAATTTCCCGTGTGTGTCTATAGTAAGTAAAATGTCTAAGTATGAAGCGTGTGTGCTTGATTCTGTTGTATTGCTATATGTATGTGTAATGTTACAATTATTATACAGATTTCAATATACCCATCCTATACGTAACACCGTATTACACTACTGTTGGATACATAATATCAATCGGAGCGACTTTCCTGAAAGGAATTCTATTCATTCAAAATATTTGATAAAGTCATTAAAAGAAGAATGAATTTCAAAATTAGGTACACAATTAAATAAATAAAGGGCATGTAATATATAAAAATCATACAAATGTTTCTAGTATCTGTATTATTAAAGTATTCCGCTACGCTCTCTTTGAATCCATACACTACAACAATCTCGTGTAGAGAGATAATGCGAATAGAAAAATGTGTGTAGTTTGTCTATATACTCTATATCAACGCTAATATAATCGAGAATTTATTACGTTAATTTATACGATATACTTAAAGCCAGCGGTTGAGAAATTGGTCCTGTTTGGTTTTTATGTTTGCAGAAACTTGTACATATGTGGATTTAGATATATATATATATATATATATATATATATATATATATATATATATATATATATATATATATATATATATATATATATATATATATATATATATATATATATATATATATATTTAATATGAGAATAAGTGCAGGTGATATCAACTCTTTGTTTTTGTCAAGAAAAATTTACAAGATTATAATTAGTACGTTACACAGTATGCCGTATTTAAAGTATTTCATTGTTATATAATAAGGACCTTTTCTCAGCCGCAGGGTCGTATCACAACATGCATGCACAAAATGCATTTGACGTGACATAAATGTATTATATAGCTGTCCACAGTAATGTGATTTATTAATTTCAGTTTTTGTCCTGTATCTGATTGACACCATTGTAATTTAGTGCTTTTTCAAAAGTGTCCTAATGTATGTTAGCTTTTTAATAATTCGACTACAACAGTTGATAAACATCGTTTTTGCGTTCAAACTGACGGTAATGCGGGCGCCACTTGCGCAAAAATCGATTGCGCAGAAGTGGACTGACTGTACCAACCTATGTATATACATGTATATACTTTTTATACCATTGACCCTTGTGCTACAAAGAGACATGATAATTCAATGTTATTCTTTGTTCAAAGTTCCCTGTGAACCCTGGTGTTTTAAATATTCTTGTTATCTGAAAATCGTATCAAATCAAATCATCTCTGAACATTAAAGCGGGCAAAATCTTCTACAGAACAGGCCTCTGTAGTACTTGAATGCTGATATTTCCCCAAACTCTTCCTCATCTAGGTCTATCAACTTTTACCTGGTATATTCACAACCTTATCTACTTTTATCTCCTTTGGATTTTCCTTTGCTATTGATATGAAAAAATATAATTATACATAAAAATATTCTAAAATGGATATGAGTCATTGCCAAACATCTTCCAGAACGCCCCGATGTATGGAATCTGGACTTGTAACATTGCAATTACAGGTAAAGTAAGAGTATCAAAGCCCTTGCCATATCTTTACAAAGTGTGAGCTTAATGGACTTTCAGAAGTAACAAATTCGTTGCGGTATGATTCTTTCCTCAAAAAGTTTTTTTTAAATTCTTTAATAGTCTGCTCTTACTCAATACCGTTTTGCAATAACAGAACTGAAACTGAATATGAAATATACTTGAATATATCGGAAAGCATTGTTGTTGAGTTGTTAACAGGTATACTCGTTTGAACTATTTTTTCTTTTGGCGTTTTTATGAATTATTAATATAAGGGCGATGATTAATGAGATAAGTCTTATATATGCATCATTAACGGTTAAATACAGTTAAGCAAAAACTATTGACTTCAATCGAAGTAGCGTTTGATATCTGATTATTATCGTCTTCCGTTGTGTGACAACACAAAACTTAGGTTATATATAAATTCAAAGAGATCATTTTATTATTCGACACGTAGAATACAATGAATGATTAGGACAGTGAAATCCTTAAGACAAAACTACAAACACCTAATTCAAGGGTTCGGTGTACCTTAGTCGATGGAATTTAACTGTCGAAATTCATTGTTTACCAAAAGTTATTTCTACGAATATCCAACTTTAGACTACTTCGTATAGTTAAATCCTATACTTTTGGCCATTGAAGAAGGTATACGGAAACAGTTTGAACAATATTTGGGCTAGTAATTTTGCGGTAATATATAATCTGTGTGTGTGTACGCGCGCGGGTGTGTGTGTGTGTGTGTGTGTGTGTGTGTGTGTGTGTGTGTGTGTGTGTGTGTGTGTGTGTGTGTGTGTGTGTGTGTGTGTTGAAAGTGACGAAGTATGTGTGGATGAGATTTCAATGATTATAGATAAACACATTCTCTTGAGAGCATACCTTCGAATATGATATAATTGCGTACGTTTGACCAAGTGATCCATTTTCCTCTTAAGCACTATTTTTCTGACGAATTATACAACAGAAGTGCCCGTGTTTTAAACATTGATTGAAAATCCTTTTCAAGAATTACAACAAGTCAGTATATTTTATTTGACTGTGACATGATAATGTTTACTTTTGCACTTGCTAAGTCTACACTCAAGATTAAAACATTTGACAAGTTTTCCTTGCATTGTTTCTACCTTCCATGGCCTAGGTCAACAAACAGCTCTCTAAGACGTCGTAACCTAGTGAATATGTCTGATGAGTACCTCCTTGTCTAAACAGTCTACGTATGAAAGGCATGCTTTACAATAGGCCAACTCTAGTATTTAAAAACATTAAAATGGGTACTCTTCTCTGACAATATAATTTCGGTGCATATTTCCGAAACACCAACACGGGGCTTTAGTTCAATAAAAACTCTTTAAAATATTATTCCATTTCTTTAAAAGCATAAACATATTTTTAAATTTGAATTTCGTTTTAAGGTCGAGTGTTCAGATAATCAATGTATTCTGTTAACGCCTTTCTTCATTTCAGTGTAAGAGGCGATGTGTTTATCATACCCAGGATGCATTTGAAAAAGATGGTATTCTATTGAAACATCCATTTGAATGTTTTTCTAAACGTTATGAATGTTATTCCTACTGGAAATAAAATGTGTGAGAAATGTTCACTGAGATAAACTACAGTTGTACAATTGTTCAATTGTAGTCCGTGTGATTTATTTCATTTTCTTATCAAATTCATGGATCCTTTTGTTTAAACCGGTTTACTTTGTTTAACTGTCATTAGTGGATTGAGTATGAATTAAATATTTCAGGAATCGCTTTTGACATCACACTTTAAGAAACAGTTTCATAATTGCATCTCACATTCGAATAAGCTGTAGATCTAAAGTGTGTGCTTTTTTAGATACCAAGACCCGAAACCTTACAGTTTTGGGGGTTAAACTTTTAAAAGCCAAAATATGTACCCGAGAAACGTCTGTCACCATACAACAAACAGGCACTTAGCCAATGACATTTTCAATTGATTGGTTGACATCATATATTAAGTGCCTTTTCTGCTGTATTGTAAATGATTCATTTAAAAAGAAAAATCGGAACGAACGAACTCAAATCTACATTTATTAGAACATTGATCAGGATTTCCTGTTGGTAAATTTCCATATATTTATTCATTTTAAATGGTTTTGTCTGTCGTCTGACAATAAAGGTAAGAAAACAATGCTTCTGTGTCTGTTGTGAGAAAATCCAGTCCATATAGTAGAGCATACCATTGTTCTTTGTGAACTCAGTTGTTTCCGTATAGATTGTCAGAGCTCTCTCTCTCTCTCTCTCTCTCTCTCTCTCTCTCTCTCTCTCTCTCTCTCTCTCTCTCTCTCTCTCTCTCTCTCTCTCTCTCTCTCTCTCTCTCTCTCTCTCTCTCTCTCTCTCTCTCTCATGATATAATATTTTATTGTCTGTCAGGTTATACGTACTCAACAGAGTATAATAGTATGTGCCGTATCCACATATTTGAATTTCTAATTGCCATTCATATAATTACATACCACTATAGTGCATGCCAGTTACTAATATATTTGAGTATTTTAGTGCATGTCCGGTCCTATACTTATGTAGCATTGTAGTGCATGTGACAGACTCATATCTTTTAGCAATTTATTGTCTGTCCGGTCATATATTGATATAATATAGTACTGTAGTGCATGTGACGGACTAAAATATTTTAGTATTTTATTGTTTGTCCGGATCCATATATTTGAGTATTCCATTGCCTGTTCGGTCATATACATACGGATTATTTCATTGTATGTGCCGATGTCATGTAGACAAGTGGACCGTATAGAAAAACTACCTGAGGTCATTATTCTACGTAAAAGTCATACCCGGGAAGTCGTAGAAAATTTACTCATACCTGTAGAAAAATGACCCGGGTTCCGGGTCAATTTTCTGCGGATCTAGAAAAGTGCACAACAAAGAGAATATGAGAGTTTTTGACACGAAGATGTATCACTTGGAATTTCAAGTAATGGATTCACGCAATGGCTCAGTGATTGAGATCTTTGATTAATAATCACAGCCTCTCATCTCCTAGATGTGGGTTCGAATCCCGCTCGAGCAATTGTCATAAGACTTTTTCCCGTCTAATGTTAGAAAGTTAGAGGTTAATTGCAGATTATTTGGTTCACTCTTATATATGACCTGTACCACCATTCACTGATTTTGTATTCATTTGAAAGCTGTAGATTTTAACTTAATAAAGGAACATCAATTTAGCTGTGTTTACCAAACCAAATTATTTCGAATGTTTCTACATTTACTGCATGTACTCGATAAACAATAACAAATAAGAGCTTATACAGATATACAAAAATCTTATATTTCTATATATTTTGAGCTAATAAGGTTAGATCCAGTTTGGTATTCATGTACAAATAGTAAGGTTGAGTTAATCAATTGCAAGTGAAAAAGTGCTAAAGAAATGCTCCTAAAATGAATAGGAATTTAAGAATTTGTAAGATTATACATATCTTTTTTTTGTTTTGCGTATCTATCTAAGTAGTAAAGAGGAAAAACAATTTTTTGGGAGAAAAAAACAGCTAATGCCATGTCCCTTTAACAATGATGCATAAACAAATTGAAAGACATTTAGTGATTGGTCGATAACACATGGGTTTAAAACATGTACCAAGTTTTGGTCTTTTTGCAGTTGGGGTGTCTATGGATCCTAGTCCCTTTTCATTTGCAAATATTTGCAGCTTAACATGGGAATATTCCCTGCCAAATTTCGTTAGAATTGAAATAATTAGCAATTGGTTCTAGAGAAGAAGTCAAAAAATATTTCTAAAAAAATATTTGAAAACTTATATTGTGTGCTTATTTAGGTATCTGTGACCTTGACCTTTAACCCCTATTACATTTGCCACAATAATTCTGAATAATTAGTTTAAACTTTATTTGTAAACAGAATTTATATAAATATATTGATTATAAATTCAAGTCCAAAGGATTTGGACATTTAAGTACTTATGTACCATCCATTTCCTTTGATACACATCAATATTAAATAAATAAATAACCTTGGTTGTTGCTTAGCAACAGCAAATGAAAAAGACAGTGTATATTTGATATAATAAAAAGCAAGCAATTTGAATGAGAAGGGGTAGTCAAGAACCATGCATAAGTATATAGGGGTGCGCGATATATACAAGGCGAGTCGACCGCACAAAAAGAATAATTCTAAAGAGTTTTCCCCATGCCTAAGTATACAAAAGTCAATCAGTTTTTAGGTAATAAGCCATTTTCTTAAAAATGTATCCTTTATTATTTGAAGCGCCCATTCAATGCTTGTTTATGAACATAACTGTAATTTGTTTTCATTCACAAACTTAGTAGATATTGACTTACTCGAATCATACATACAATTTTAAAGGTTTGTTTTCACTTTTTCACCGGACACTTTTCTACGACTACTCGGGTAAGATTTCTATCGAAGAAAGGTGACCCTGGTAAGATTTCTATCGTGGAAAAGTCATCCCATTGTCTGTTTGGGTTTATTCTAACATTGTTTTATGTATTGTATGTGCTAGATCCGTATGTATAAATATCGCGATCCGTATTCTCTTAGAATTCATTTATTGGATTGGCTTTCATTTTTACATTGTGCATATCTTGTATTATTGAATTTAACTCTCTCTCTCTCTCTCTCTCTCTCTCTCTCTCTCTCTCTCTCTCTCTCTCTCTCTCTCTCTCTCTCTCTCTCTCTCTCTCTCTCTCTCTCTCTCCAAGGACTGAGGCGAGTCATGCTAACTTAACTTACCTTTACAATTTGTCCTAAATAGATACACATTTACCTGTGAATACACATTCTCCTCAAATAAAAATAAATCCCAAAAGTCCCTATCAACAATCAATCTTTCATTCTACACGTTTTATTCAATTGATTCATCTTATCTATGATAATAAAGGGCTTTACCTCTAGACGTGGATTTGATTTCATATATCTGTAATTTAACATAATGAGAATATCATGGCATAAATACGGAGACCTATCTAACATCAGTTATAACACAAGCACCTTGCCATTGTTGTACAAAAGCCGTCGTGTCTCGCAGAGCAGTAATAACATGTGGGCGCGTTTTGTAATGGTTCAGAAGCTTCGACACTGAGTTATTTTGTGTTATTATTTGTAATTGTATTAATCTGTATCGTAACTTTATTCTAAACACGCTGTATTTTGTCGTTTGTCTACAGGAATAAAATAAATACATTAATTCTTTTTAAAGTTCAACGTATTCAAAATATGGAATACAATATCAGAAATGCCTTTCACTCTGGAACGGTTTACTTTATACAGATTAATAAAGAACATAGATGTTATGAGTATATGCCTGATTATTTACTCCTCCATGACACCTGATCCCATTTTTAGGTCCGTGTCTGTCCAATGTTCTCCAAATTTGTATATTATCGTACATTATGGAGTGTATTCCTTTGCTATCTGTGGTTTTACCTATCTGAGACCTGTAGCAGAAAGCTTGATTGTTGCTATTAAAATTAGGATAATTACACGTGGTTATAGATATATATGATGTTTATAAAAAATACTATCACAATATATATCACCTGCTTAAAAAAGAACCATTATTGTTTAGTAAATGCTTAAAAAAGACCATTATTTTTTCAAAACAACAAATATTCCTATGCCATATTAGTTCTACAGATTAAAGAATAATGAATCAGTTTGGTCCGTTTTTCAACTGCAGTTTCTAGTATAATTATTTGGTAAATGTAATCTTAATAAGTTTGGAAGAAAGAAGAAAATTAATGAATAGAAGACGGAACCGTATTAACTATATATCTTTTAAATGCCTAAATGGATTTATTTATCTTGTTTGTTATTTGGGGTTTTTCCGCTTTGTGTATATTATCAAAACCTTTAATCTTTTGATTTATTATTTGAACAGATGGTGTATTGGGTTTCAAAAACTGTTTTATAAACGACAGAAACCCTATAAAACATCTACTGAAATGCAAGAAAAACGAATAATGCACCATAAACGCACATCAACACAACTATTTCAGAAAACAGTGCAAACATTACGCTTTAAATCATTAATTGAGCTTACTTTTTGATAAAGAAATTAAAGATCGTAATAATTTAAGAGCATTTTTCTTTTTTCTAAAGGGACGACCACGACATGCATGCAGTGGTTTTTGTTTCTAACAGACATGGCGGTGATTGATAAACCAATCTGTTGTTGAATCTTTACATAAACTATTTTATTTTACAGACTGCCCAAGACAAGTTCATGTAAGCTCTAGTAACAGCGCAGAGAAGTCAAAAGAAACATAACGATAATCTGCAATTTTGAATGTGACGTGAAATTATTTACCCGGATTACTTGACTTCTTCTTGGATTTCATATTCCTATGTGATTCTTAGATAGAATGCCCTCGGGATCTCCGCCAGGTAATCTTACATATGACAGGGATAATTTCTTGCCTTATAAAGCCTCGCCACAAAAACAGGAATACGACAAGTGCTTCTTGAATTACGAGAGTAAATTTGATATAAAGATAACACGTATGACCAACCGTGAGAAGGGACTTCAGGATTCAATGTTGGCGTATACAGCGCGCATGCGTAAAATTGCCAATGCACGAAATAACCAGGATCGTTCTCTCGAATCTCCTGATTCGATTCCTTTGGTTGTAAGAGCTAAACATATTCCTAAGTTCCCAGTGCTTAAATCTAATAGAAGGAGACCAGCATCTCTTGACGAACTTATCGGAAAATCACAGGCAGAACACCGGAAGCACCGGAAAGATAAACCGAAATCCGCATCTCGCCTTTCTCTACCGTCGCTTCCGGAGAAATACGCAAAAGGTACCCATCATGTCAGAATTAGCTTTGTCAGTGCGTCAGACCTGTATGATATCGTTGATTTCAGTATACGAAATAAATCTAATAAAAAGGAAACGCTACAATTTCTACAAATGGAAAGCGAAGTAAGGAGTAAGCAGCCGACATTATTCTATAGACCAACCGCTGGTGGCTCGCACCTACGTAACATTCTTGAGGACACCAATAGAATAAATGGTAAAGTGTCTTCTGAAGATGAAATTAAACATTACGAAGCGTTGCCGCCTATAGAAACCAGAGAAAATGACTATGAAAATGACACTTATGACAAGGAAAGTTCTGCAATATCATCTGATCAAAGTATAAGAAATCGGGATAAACAATCACCTCAAGCATTGAAACGGAGACCAAACCGAGCTAAACGTATGCAAATAAATAAACCTGATTTGGATGCAATTCCCGAAAATGACATTCCTTCGCATCGTAAAACAGACAATAGTGATAAATCCCCTCCGTCTCCGCCCCCAAAACAATCGCCCAGGACTTTGATGCAAGTGCAGTCGCACCTCATGTCTATTCCGGAAAATGATGTAAACGAGACGTCTAGCGACACGAAAAAACATCACACAATAAAGGGACATAATTACAACCATGTTAATGGTATGGTGAGATTAGAACCGCTTAATCAGCATGATAAAAAACATAATAAAGACAGCAACGAAAATATTGACCCACATTTGAAAGTGAAACTTAAAGCTCAAAAGAGGTTTCGGAAATTAATATTTCTTCGAGACGTGCCGGATCGCAATAATCGAATTTGAATCTTCAGTGAAGTTGCAAATATTACACAGTATGCCATGCTTTAAATTCAAGTCGCAGTGTGTATCAAAGTCGCTTTGATTAAATGAAGAGTCAGGATATTGTAACAGCAGTGATTTATTGACAAATATATCAAGAGGAATCTAGTCATGTTGAGAGTATAATCTATCTGTATTCATGAGATAAGTACATTATGTTTACCGTCTTTGTAGAATTAAACAATGTAACTGAAGTAAAATAAGAATAAATCTAAGTTTCATATTATTCTACATACAGGCATTGTGACTTTAACCCACAAATGAAGTTGTGACAATGTTCAGGTTAAAACAACACATTGAATTAGGTTCGACTTTTTTAGTAAATTAAGGTTCAAAGGTTAAAGGTTCAAATTCCCATGTTTAAGAGTGGCATTATAACAGGTTAATTGTAGATTTATCCAGTCGATGTCATTACGAAACGACACAAACGTCAAGAATGGAATAAAAAATATTTGGGCACAAAAACTCAACTTTCCAATAGCCTACCATGGGTGACTTTCGATATTTATAGTATAAGCTATGGTTTGACCAATTTTACCAAAACAATATATACAAAATGTTTTCCTCTGTTGATTTATAAATTGATTAAGAAATAGGTGTTTTCGTAAAGGCCCGGTTATTTATCGAATGTCTATGCAATAATGGCCGAGGATGTATGTAATGGCTTTGCTATTTAGAATTAATACTATGATAAAATATCATTGTTACAAACAGTTGTAACAATGTAAACCAAACGTCATTTTGAGAACAAATATAAAAATCCTGCTTTTGTTTTTTTTTCGGATTACTAGGTTTTATGTGAATAAGTATAAATCTATTACCATTCCAATTTATTATATCAATTTTACATCGGTCAACATTAGAATGCTGACTTTTAGTTTATTACATTTTTGTTTTTGTTCTGCATTTTCATTTGTCCAGAGACGGTTACTTGTTCAACTGTTTGAAATGAAATCGCACTGTAAACCGGATAATATGTCATATTGCACTGCTATGATGTCACGAAACTGTTTTAGCTGAATATCGTTTATCCCCAACTTCTCTTGACTGTATGGGAAAATGAGACAAACCAAGGGATTGATAGAACTTGCCATATCTCTTTCAATGGTTGATGGTTTGCTTAATTAAAATGCAATGAAACGATTATTGTACTACTTTTGGTTCGATATGAGAAAACAGAAAACAACATAGACCGCGGCCCTCGCCCGATATTGTTTTTCTATTCAATAAATTCCCATATCAAACCAAAAATAGATCAATAATTGTATAATAACAAACTTGGGGTAAAGAGGTGGTGCTTAAAAACAAATTTACAAATTCTATTCACGAGGTATCTAACACTTTTCTAACAAATCCACCGTTCATCATTTTTCGGGAATAACAACACGACTTGTTCTTGCATTTTAGAATCATTTTCAATTAGGCGTACAATATAAATCAGAAAAAACTGATCAATTTTTACGTTAAATGTAGACTGACTTATGTAAACACAGAAAGTAAACGTCGCTACAAAGCAACTGACTGAGGGAATTAAAATCTACACATTATACTACAGTCACAATATGTTATATCGAATATTGCCACTTTATTGGCTGACCTGTTCCTTTATTCATTAGAATCAGACTTCATTCAGAAACTGCTGAATCAAAAGAAAAAGCTAGCGGTGTCCTTTAATTTGACATTTAGATATATCGACAATGTTTTGTCAATTAATAAATTAACGACAATTTTCATACAGTCACATGTCAATGCGATATATCCCAGCGAACTAGAACTTAAAGATACAACGGAATCAAGCAAACACGTTTCATACTTAGACATTTTACTAGTCTGCCTTCTAAGCGTAACTGTTTTCACCTTTGATAAAAAGTGTTAATATGTTTGACCTCCATGATATATTAAGATGAAGAAATAGTAGGAACAGGAGCCGTCTGAACGTTTTCATTATAATATTGTTTGACATTTAAACATGTATTTTACCAGCATTCATCCTCACGAAAGTATCTTTTAAAAAACAACAAAACAGTGACAAACTTAAAATTCGTTATGTACATCCCTCGGCAAAAAGTAAAATGAAAATCTGATATTTGACAAAGGGGCGTAACTCTAATTGCGGTTTTAAAGATTATATGTTTCAATGAAAGTAAGCAGAGAACATTTCATCGAGATATGTACTCGTAAAAGAGAAATAAATGTAGGTAAGTAGAGTAATAAACAGTAATACTATATCTTTTTTTTGCCTAGAGAAGGGCTAACTAAACTAAATTTTGTTATTAATAAATCAAATGTATGTATGATTAAGACAACTGTTATACACTCCTAGAAAATACCGTGCATTCACATAAAGTCAAATGCAAAGCTTATGTTTTACTATGTTCTTTTTGAAGATATAATCAGTTACATATAAAATGTAAGAAATTTGACATATACATGTATTATGAATATCTGCGAGTTTCGTGAATATATCAAACACACGGAAATTAGTTTAAACGGGCGAGCGCGCGCGAGTGTGTGTGTGTGTGTGTGTGTGTGTGTGTGTGTGTGTGTGTGTGTGTGTGTTTACCGTGGGTTACATTTAGAGGGTTCGACTTGCAAGCGGAAAGTCCTGACTTTGAAGTTTATAACCAGGTAACATGCAGGACCTATTACCATACTTTGAGTCCAAAGGATATGTTGATATGTATGGAACCTCAACTTGTAACCTTGATGTCGTATTCGTGATAATAAAATCTCCGTACAGAGCTGTTCAACGACACGGTCAATTATAACGAAACAATTCAACATAGTGCTTAAATTACCATCAGCATAGACATAATTAAAACAATACAATATAAAGCTAAACTGATCAACAACTCGAACATTAATAAAACAACACAATTAACCCAGAACTGATCACCAACACGAACATTAATAAAAGAACACAATTAATCCAGAACTGACCAGCAACACGAACATTAATAAAACAACACAATTAACCCAGAACTGACCAACAACAGAACATTAATAAAACAACACAACATATAGCCTAAACTGACCAGCAACACGGGCATTAATAAAACAACACAATTAACCCAAAACTGACCAACAACACGAACATTAATAAAACAACACAACATATAGTCTAAACTGACCAGCAACACGGGCATTAATAAAACAACACAATTAACCCAAAACTGACCAACAACACGAACATTAATAAAACAACACAACATATAGTCTAAACTGACCAGCAACACGGGCATTAATAAAACAACACAATTAACCCAAAACTGACCACCAACATGGGCATTAATAAAACGACACAACATATAGCCTAAACTGACCAGCATCACGGGCATTAATAAAACAACACAATTAACCCAAAACTGACCACCAACATGGGCATTAATAAAACGACACAACATATAGCCTAAACTGACCAGCATCACGGGCATTAATAAAACAACACAATTAACCCAAAACTGACCACCAACATGGGCATTAATAAAACGACACAACATATAGCCTAAACTGACCAGCATCACGGGCATTAATAAAACAACACAATTAACCCAAAACTGACAACCAACACGGGCATTAATAAAACAACACAATCAATATATCGCCTAAACTGACCACCAACACGGGCAGTTACAAAACAACACAATTTACCCAGAATGACCAGCAATACGGGCATTAATAAAGCAATATAACATAAAACACTAATATGCCCAGATACACGGATAACAATAATATGCCCAGAGACACGAATAACACTAATATGCCCAGATACACGGATAACACTAATATGCCCAGATACACGGATAACACTAATATGCCCAGAGACACGGATAACACTAATATGCCCAGAGACACGGATAACACTAATATGCCCAGATACACGGATAACACTAATATGCCCAGAGACACGGATAACACTAATATGCCCAGATACACGGATGACACTAATATGCCCAGATACACGGATAACACTAATATGCCCAGAGACACGGATAACACTAATATGCCCAGAGACACGGAT
The DNA here is from genome assembly GCA_030159075.1 of Atrina japonica. Lineage (NCBI taxonomy): Eukaryota > Metazoa > Mollusca > Bivalvia > Pterioida > Pinnidae > Atrina > Atrina japonica. The sequence goes on from BROG01000556.1 coordinate 390,303, forward strand.
AACACTAATATGCCCAGATACACGGATAACACTAATATGCCCAGAGACACGGATAACACTAATATGCCCAGATACACGGATGACACTAATATGCCCAGATACACGGATAACACTAATATGCCCAGAGACACGGATAACACTAATATGCCCAGAGACACGGATAACACTAATATGCCCAGATACACGGATAACACTAATATTCCCAGAGACACGGATAACACTAATATGCCCAGATACACGGAAACACTAATATGCCCAGAGACACGGATAACACTAATATGCCCAGAGACACGGATAACACTAATATGCCCAGATACACGAATAACACTAATATGCCCAGATACACGGATAACACTAATATGCCCAGATACACGGATGACACTAATATGCCCAGATACACGGATAACACTAATATGCCCAGAGACACGGATGACACTAATATGCCCAGATACACGAATAACACTAATATGCCCAGATACACGGATAACACTAATATGCCCAGATACACGGATAACACTAATATGCCCAGAGACACGGATAACACTAATATGCCCAGAGACACGGATGACACTAATATGCCCAGAGACACGGATGACACTAATATGCCCAGAGACACGGATGACACTAGATCATCAATGCAAGCACTTATAATAACATTAGAACAAGGATACAATATCATTAGATGGAGCTTGACTTCAGTAGCTTACAGGTTTTCTGTGTTGCCTTTTGCAGTCAGAAGCTTCGAATCGAATCACTAAGTTTACGTGGGTCGTGGTGTTAGAATGGTAACAGCATTGTTGTCGTTTAACCTTCTAGTCTTTATTCTTGTTCTATATATTTATTTATGCAAAAGTAACAGAAACATATATCTAAACAATAATAATAATAATAATCAAGGTATACAACATAAAACACAAGCACATATAAACAATTTATTTGTACACAAGTACAAGTACAGCTCTAGTATAACATGTACACGATGTAAGTGAGTATATAACATGTACACGATGTAAGTGAGTATATAAGATGTACCAGATGTAAGTGAGTATATAACATGTACAAGATGTAAGTGAGTATATAACATGTACACGATGTAAGTGAGTATATAACATGTACACGATGTAAGTGAGTATATAACATGTACACGATGTAAGTGAGTATATAACATGTACACGATGTAAGTGAGTATATAACATATACACGATGTAAGAGTATATAACATGTACACGATGTAAGTGAGTATATAACATGTAAACGATGTAAGTGAGTATATAACATGTACACGATGTAAGTGAGTATATAACATGTACACGATGTAAGTGAGTATATAACATGTACACGATGTAAGTGAGTATATAACATGTACACGATGTAAGTGAGTATATAACATGTACACGATGTAAGAGTATATAACATGTACACGATGTAAGTGAGTATATAACATGTAAACGATGTAAGCGAGTATATAACATGTACACGATGTAAGTGAGTATATAACATGTACACGATGTAAGCGAGTATATAACATGTACACGATGTAAGAGTATATAACATGTACACGATGTAAGTGAGTATATAACATGTACACGATGTAAGAGTATATAACATGTACACGATGTAAGAGTATATAACATGTACACGATGTAAGAGTATATAACATGTACACGATGTAAGAGTATATAACATGTACACGATGTAAGAGTATATAACATGTACACGATGTAAGTGAGTATATAACATGTACACGATGTAAGTGAGTATATAACATGTACACGATGTAAGTGAGTATATAACATGTACACGATGTAAGAGTATATAACATTAACTTTTTGTATATGCCTACGACACAAGACCTGATCTTATTTGAACAATATACATACTTTAGTGATATGCGAATTCTTATACTTGTCTATTTTTCTCAATCATTATTGTAAAATAAGTAGTAAAACGATATATGCATGATATACGAGATATACACAGCTAATGCCCCTTTAAGTAGACATATAATGCAATTCACAAACAAGTAAATCTCAACACAATATTATACAACAACAGCAATTTATAGATGGCGAACAAAATTCCACTTAACCCTTTCACCCCTGTGTTTCCTTGTGGTATATTCTTTTCTATATTTTAAGATCAGTCTATTGTGCTCTGTAGGGATGAAAAGGTTAATACATATAAACTTGTACATAACTTCTTAAAATTGGTGCTACGTTGATAATGTCACTCCTATTAATTTTAATCGCGACATTTATTATTGTATATGATAACTGAATCTGCAAAATCGAGGGTGGCTGGATCGTAGAGGTCAAACAAATACTCATCCAAGTCTTAGAGATAAGTAAGATTTTCATGAAGATACATATACGTTCATCAGGATATTTCTTGTATAACATAAATTGTCATCTATCATTATCCCTTTTATCTCAGAAGATTTCTGATGAAAACTTTTGTTAAATATGATAGTAATAATAATATATAGTCCATAAATGATATATTCTTCATGTATTCGGACTCCAGTTCTTACTGCTAGTTTCAGTCCCGTGCTTGTACAAAGTGTTACAGATCAGGTAAAATTAAAAATTTAGATGTAATTTTCAAACCTACGTGCAGACTGCAGAGTTATCATAACAAGAGTCATTACATTAACAGTTCAGTACAGCCACAATAATTCAAAGTAGCCACCAAAGTCAGGGGCACCCTTTGAAAGCTACATGCTTATCAAACAATAGAGGACAATACAGTCAATTCTCGAAAACCGCCACCAAATAAGGCGATATGCAGGATTTGGAGATAAATGAATTCCCGCATCTTCGGGACAATAGAGTTGCCGGTTTTTTTTTTGTTTTTTTTTTGTTTTGTTTTTTTGGTATCAGATAAACATGTGTACTTTAAATGAAAATAAAACAAGACAACATAATCACCATATTAAATATTTATCTTGTTTATTTAACACTTCAATTACCTGATCTTACTAATGCTGCCTGGTTTTACACCAGTGATCTATGGCGATCAACTAGCCGCTTCATAAACTACTAACACATGAGGCGGTATATCTAAAGAACTGACACTTTCAAAAGGACGTTATATATATTTAAACTGAACTGTGTGTTAATCATCTGAATCAAGAACATATTTTAACCAACTGCCTCTATTGTTTGATAAGCATGTACAGTGAAACTTGTATATAAAGACCCTCTTATGAACATAACAAAACTAGTCGTTCTAGGGAGGTGGTCTTTATATAGAGGTTGATTTGAACACAAATGGTACTATTGGGAAAGCAAAAAAGGTCTTTATAGCCAGATGGTCTATATACACATGTGGTCGCTATAGCAGGTTTTACTGTATATGTATTTGGCATATATCGTACTTTATTTCCTATTTTGAAGGCATCAAATAATAGGATAGCCTTCAGAGTAATTCAAATTAATTATTTTAAGTTGGTATTGCATAACAATAATGAAATAAATTATGGGAGACATTCATTTTTGGTTCATTCAAAAAGTCAAATTACGATTTCCAAAGATACACTTATATTGTCTGAAATCAATGAAGATATAAAAAATCTCAGATACCAAAGTATAAATTTTTAGTTAAATTAGTGAGGAAAGAATCTTCGTCACACTTGGTATAGACGTCTCAACAACCGCCATCGAACAGATAACTCTACATATCACTTAGTAAAACAGAGTAATCGTAAACATGACTATTATACCGACCGTAAAATTTGCGGAACGTTGACATCAAACGCTGTTTTCGCTGTGTCAATAATTTTTCAGCGAGTAGTTTACCTCTGTATATGAAATGTTCATATCGGAATATCGGAACATTTGTAAAATATAAACTCTATATGCGGGTGATTGTGGGATATTACTACATACATGATGAAAAAAATACGATGGGAAAGCCACGTCGATCAATCCTCCTGTAAGTCAATAGTTGACAGCAAATGTTGAATGTTGACACGAATGGCGTATCGCTTTGAACCTTTAGTAACTCATATTCTAAAGTAGAATGCTTAGCGAATGAATAGTGACTTGTGACGTAGTTACAACATTTGAAAAATTACAACGAAACAGATAAGCAAAAACTGCATTATGCGCGGCACTGACAAAACTCCCAGCTCACTGGACAAAGGCGTACTTCCGGAAAATGTAGAGGTGAAGTAAGTTGTCGTGGTGGATCACTTTTTTGACTGGTCAAGTCAGTAATAAATTATGTAGTTTATTCTGCTGTCACAAATGGTATCAACATTTTAAACATATCAAGTCGAAAAAACACATATCAGCAAGTGAAATATGAAATTGACAAACAGCGCCATTGTATCAACCATTTGTTCCCGGACACTTGGTGTCATCCCCTTTGGGATTCGCATCTGTTCTTCATGATGAAGTTATTTTGTATCCTATTCACCGTACTCTAATGGACTTAAAGTTATGATTATCGATTGGTACTTTTTCGTGTTTACTTTGAAATGCAACCATTTAGTTTTATGTTGTGACCTATTATTCCACACACAAGACCAGTTATGGAAAAATATATTCAAACCAAGCACTCACATTTTGCATATTTTCCTTATATGTGATTTTATCTGATTTCGAAGTCTTTTCCCCGAGACCAAATACACGTAAAAGTTGGTTGCATAATGCAAGATTCCAAATTCTCGAGCAATTCCATCAATGACAATATATTGGAAATGTCTCGTCCACACGGGATCACTTTCTATATTATCAAATGTCGTTCCTGGACCCAGCATTTCGTGAAATGAATGAATAACTGTAACGGGTAGAGTTGTAAAAATGAATATAAATGACACTGCAAGTAACATTGTAGTAGCGGAATTTTGTTCTTGTGGTGTGGAACTGTACATGTGTCTTGAGCTTTGCCTGGAATGTTTTATTGTTACAATGACAAGGACATTAAAAACGAGAATAATCACTGGAATTAATATGAATAATATAGTTTCCGTGATCCATGTCCAAGTTTCCCAGAGTTTTGGCATTTCAACTTCACACTCACCTCTGCGGTCGTTATACTCCCATATGTAGGCTTGCATGCCACCGATCGCGAAAGCTGTAGCGACCATGATACATATGATAATGATGGCTTTTTTTACACTGCAGTATATATGGCGTTTGAGAGGAAGTCGTACAGATATAAATCGTTCCACGGTGAAACCCAGTGTAAATAGTGGAGACAGGTATTGCACAGTCATATAAACGACAGCGAATCCTTCGCAAGTTACACCGTTGTTGAACGTTCGGAAACCCCAGTATAGATCCAAGTCATATACAATTAGTAAAGCAAGTGTTACGAAGTTTGATAACCCTAAAGCTGATAGATAAAAACCAGAGGAATGTACCAAATCTTTCTGTAGCCATAAAATAAATGACAACAGATTTCCTGGTATTCCAAATACACAAATGACAATGTTTAGATACGCAAAAGCATGCTCCATTATAAACAGTTCTGGAACAAATTTGGCATATATGACATAAAGGTTTATATTTCTCGGTTCTTTCTCGTCGTTAATGAAAATAGTAGAAACGTCATTCCAAATAGTAACATTATTTGACGCCATATTGTGTGGTAAATATTAAATCTCTGCAACAATTGTACCTTCTCATAAGTGATGTGCATATCTAAAGCTATGAAAGTTATAGGTCAATTATCATTCTAGCTGCAATGCCCGATGGGGGTAATTTCCAATTCAATTCTCAAATAGGACGAATCATCAATAAAGTAAATGAAAAATCAATTGCTAATCATTTGATTCTGTACGAAATGAAATGAAACATTGAAATACGTATTCCCCGATGTTCGTTTAGTTGTAATCTTGAATATATGATAAGAATTTCAATTTTGTCATCTGGTTATAATATAACATCAGTCACTTTTGTTATCAACTATAGGAATTTGCAAATGAGGATTTATTTTTACGTATGAATGAATAATAAACTATGCAATGATGCTATGGGCAAAAGTACGTGTGCTCCGTATCTAGACAACACACCTAGTAAAGAAAAAACTGGAAATAGAAAACTTAAATATGTCAAGTACCCTATAAAAACATTCGACCACTAGATCATTTCCGTAACAGATTATTTTTTTTTTATTTTGAGTTACAATTGTTTTTTACAATTTCCCTGTTATATGAGAACACGGCTTCAATAATATACCACCGACCTTCCGCATTTTGTGTCACAAATGCGATGCTCTAACCACTCAGCCACACAAGCCCCAACAGATTGTTAACTCGCGATCCGCGTTTTCTCTTGTAAATCTAATAAATATTTTTTCTTCAAATTCCAATTTCATCATACGAAAATTAAGTTTTTTATTAAAATGTAGTCCAACATAGAGCTTAATTATTCATCGTTCTTTCATATTCCAAAAGTTGGATCCTTCATCTTCAAATCACTATGTACCTCTTTATCGTAAGAAATCTCCATATTGCACTTGTGTACAAGAGATTTAATATCATTAGTATGGAGAAGCTGGCCAAATGCGGAAAAAAACCACTTTAATTCTCATTATATACAAATTGCACTATATATAATTAAAAGTTCTATATCCCAAAAGTATAAGCAATTGATTTATAGTTTAACAGAAACTTGTGTATTCACTGTGGACAAATGCAACGCAAATTACCGCAGTGGTATTCCTTTCGTTGTTTTACATCTGGACAAGGATTGAGATGTCACAAATTTTTGCATGAGTTCTGGACTGTTGCCAACGCACTGAGAGATACTTAAAATGTCACACCTGTCGCAATTTCATTTTGATCGCAGAGCACTACCACTTGTTATCTGTAAAATAAAACCCGACACCTCCAGGTTGCGAGTCCAACTCTTTACTAGAAGACAACAAAAAGCATTGTCTAAAACTTCTGGGCAATGATATCCGAGGTTCTCAACTTTTATACTTAAATCTGTCACAGAATAGCCGAGATGCTTAATCTACTAAAATACGCAATACAGTTTTCGAATTTCAGTACTCCGATACAATGAAATAAATCATGAATACATACCAAAAAAATCTCAGATACCAAGAGACCACCGGCCTATTGCAAGTAAGCTGCCAAACTTGATCACAAAAATCAGCTTATATTACACAGGAAGCGAAAGACTTCATGGTTCAAAGCGCGATGCTCCGACCACTCGGTCACTGAGACTATACTATTCATATTACATATCAAAACAAATCTTAATGAACTAATACACATATCGTACACTTGATAAAATTGATTATATATCTATATATATTTTTTATTGACACACAAACAAGATCAATATTGAGTTAGACCAAAGTTGGGTCGCTCTCTGAGATTCTCATCTTACAAAGTAATGTGTCATTTTATTCTTATACTTGTTGCAGTAACTGCTTGGCATGTATGTTACATTTATACTATCCTATGATGCTTATTAATTCGGATCATTTCCCAACATACATTTGCCAGTTACACATTTCGGTAGCCAAAGTAAATATTTCAGTATCTAACACAAAGACTCACTCACAAATACATGATACAGAGAGAGAGAGAGAGAGAGAGAGAGAGAGAGAGAGAGAGAGAGAGAGAGAGAGAGAGAGAGAGAGAGAGAGAGATGTTGATATATACATTTGATTGTTAACTACAAATCTATCTAGCACCTTAACGCATTACAGATTTTGTTGTTATTTGTTGTTTCTAATGACAAAAGCATGATTTAAGTTCAAATTGTGTCTTTTTAAAGTTTCGATATCTAGTATTTTGTACACATCTCGTATTGTATATGTATCGTTAAATAATTAATGAAATTGTATTTTCTACAATTTAAAGGTCATCATTGTTATCGTAATAACCAAAAATGATTTCAGTCATATTTCTTATTTAAAAGTTCATCATTGTCGAAGACACTACCTCACATCCCCCAAATATATGGGATAAAGTTTCTATTTCATTACTACAGAAGGTGCATATGTAATATTCAGCTTTTCCATTTTGTTAACAAAAGTCATTGATGACTAAGATGTTATGATTTATTATAATACAGTAACCATTGTAATTCTGTGTTTCTGGAAATTTTTATAGGAATTTTATAAATTTGGTACCAACCATCTTATTGAAGATTGAATATTCTATTCAGTTTTCTTTGACTTGTTGGATAATTTTTTAATTACTAATGTGTACATATCTTGGGAACCTTTATTGCTTTTAAAGATCAATTTCAGATAAATGTGGATTCTAGCGTAAACTACTGTTTGATCTTTCTGTTGTATGTCCGGATAATTGCCAAAAAGTCTTATAATTACAATACGCAAAGTATGCAAAGTAACAAAGTTGGTCTTGACTTCATGTGTAGTTAGTGCTACAATCTTATTTTAAAATAGCATATAAGTTCATTACCTTTTTGGACCAAGATTCATAAAAAAATGATTTACCACCAATCTTAAGTTTATCATTGAACCATATTGGACGGTCCAAGATGTTTGCATTATACAAGTCTTGTTTCACAATTACTTTTTGCCATGAATGAAGGACACCTTTCCAAAATTTGATTTTACAAGTTGATTATATAATAATACAACTATTGATACGTTTACACCTTACACATATTCATTTGTTCTAACAACAGACATGTACATTCAAAATATTATATATACTCTCATGAAAAATCAATCAATATGAAATATAAGAAATTAAAAATAATTACATAAATGTTACAGATTGGTAAGGAAGTTCAAGTAAGGATAAAATATAATGTCGACTTACAAAGAAGTGATTATTGCAGATCTGTCGGTCTTTGAGAACTTTAACAATTTTTCATTAATTTTTTAATGTCTTAAGTACGTAAAATACATGATTCTGAATCGATGTCCTATCTCTCTGAAAGCTCTATAACAAATTGCTTTAGACGCTTAATTTTTAAGGATGAAAGTAATGTATACCTGAAAAGGATTGCCCCTGGTTATTATCGTCCTTATGCGAGAGAAAACATATTCACCCCATCTTAAATTCGCCCTATATCACAATAGTCTCATGAATGATATTTATGCCCGTGATTCAATTATTTGGCTTTAAAATTTCGCTTCATTTTTAAATTCGCCTTCTCATCTAAGAGCGGAAATGGCGAAGATTAAACGAGGGCAAAATTTCCCAGATCCACAGTACACTACATGGACATTTGACATCTAAAAAACACTAAGTTAAAATTGCCAAGTGTTGCAATTTAGTTCTAAGAGGTCAAATACGGGTATATATTCACACAAAAATATATTTACTTCTTGTCAGTGTATTCTAATGATTCTGTATCGATATATACACATATATCTTAATTTTATTCTTAAAAATTGTAAACAAAATATGTGTGAGTTGTTCCTGTTTTGATATTTATCATCAACCAATGAAGACATAAAAAAAGCATTCGGTTAGCTTTTGTTTTGTTTTTGTTTTTCTCCTGCACTTGTTGACATTTAAGCCATATTAATTCTAACTGTAAAGAGTTTTGTTGTTGATTGGGTAGTTGAAGGGGTGTTTGTAGATTTTCGTGAAAGAGATTCTGCTGCATTAGCCTCCAGGGATTTGAGTGCCGATCTTTTGATGATGGATTCGATTTCTATTTTGCCTAGGAGTAATTTCATGATGTTTTGAAGATTGTATCTTGCTTTGGCTTTCATTGGATGCTCCTTTCTTTCATTGTCGCTTATCATTTGAGTCGGTGACTTGGTCATGTTTCTCATATCGGGTATGTGACCTCCACATTGGCAATTTCTGCAAACCGCCATATTGATGCAATCTCTTGCCATACATCCAATTTTATACTTATACCAATTCGTTTGAGATTGACGCAACAGTTATGAAGTATCACAGCTATATATCTATCATGTTCCCACTTTTTTTATTTTCCAGGGGTTTTACCAAAAAGTGGAAACATGATAATCCCACTTTTTGGTAAAGAGGAGGGATGAAAAGTAATGTGAATAGTTTACCAAAACCGAACGGTCAAGGGAATGTAAACTATAGTGAAATTAAAAATATAATAAAAATAAAAAGGGGCAAAATCAAATGATCAACAAAATCGTTTCTGTCAAAAACACTACGTCGGTGAGTTTAAATTTAAAATAAATGTAGAGTTGAGAAAGGAAAAAAGTGTCTCACCACTCTCAACATTTTCCTCTAATGTGTTTTTCAAAATCATACTTTCACGTGTTTCAGGCACAGATCAGATTTTATGAGGAAATAGTGTACATCGATGTTCTGTATAACTGGAACATTTCGTTCTCGTTTAATTTTCACAATTTTAGATAAGAGGGCAAATTTAATATGGAGGCGAAAATGTCCAGTTAAATAATTGAAGCACCGACACACATGCCATCCATGGGGAATTATAGGGGAATAATTTCGTATGTTAGAAATATTATCATACTGATACTGATATTGATTTCATGAATTAAACGCATAGATCTCCCACATAATAAGAACCTCATCAATAAGTATTTTTTTCCTCGTTTCGAATGTTGTCAACAGAGCTATGTTTTGTCATTCGGAATAATATCTTGCACATTTGAAACCATAGGCAGAAAAGACGTAGAGATGGTCTTACGACGCAACGTAGCCTAGTCACTATTTTGGGAACTAAACCGTTGCAAAAATATTAAAGTATTTCATCGCTTACATGGTTTGAAACTTATGCTCAATTGTTTTATATATATATATAGGACGAATTTAAAATGGGATGAATATTTTTTTCTGTCATAAAAACCTGTGGCGAAAATTTCTAATTATCCGATAATGTCTTAAGTCGGAAAAGAACATTTCAATAGCTTCATGATAAAGTTGCCAACCTTTTTCCGAAAATATTTACCATTAAGTAAACAGACATAAAATTTCAAACTGCTATGAAGTATCCCTATAACTTCAAAAGATATCATAAAATATTCAAATTGCATACCTGTTTTAAAATAATTATTAAAGATATTCAATAATGTTAACCAAGAAGAAATCGTAACAGGCAGAGTTGAAAATATAAAAAGAAAAGAAATAATCAACAACATTTTAGTTGGTGCACTTCGTTGGTCTTGTCTGATTGAGGCCTGCAAATACACTGTTTGTCGTTTTGAACGTTGTATGGTTGTTATAACACAAATATTCAAAATGAGCATAATAATAGGTATGATAACGAATATTACGGATTCGGTAATAAACCTCCAGATCAAATCAAATTCATAGTGTTCTAGATAACACATCCCTCCGCTGTAATCCCAAATGTACGCCTGCACGCTACCGACGCCAAAAGCTATTGTAGTCAACAAACTAATAACTTTGATTGCCTTCTTCACGCTGCAGTATTTATGGCGTTTGAACGGAAACCGTACAGATATAAACCTTTCCACGGTGAAACCCAGTGTGAACAGCGGAGACATATACTGTACTGTTAGGAATACCACAGAATAACACTTACATGTTACCCCGGAATTTACAACATTTAAATCCATGAATACTTTTAACATAAGAAATGTAAAATCCGAAAGTCCTAAAACAGAGAGATAACACCCAGAAGATTGTCGTAATGGTTTCTGCATCCAGCATACGAATGCCAATAAATTTCCAGGAAATCCAAGAACATATATAGGGATCGTTATCCAAAGGTATAGACCCCCTATGTTATGTAAACTATTCAAATTGTCATTGGCGCCATGATCCAATCCACTGTGGGATATGTTTAGGGCAAACTCTATCAGCCAAACGGAGGCGTTTACGGAATCATTAGATGACTGCTTCTGAAACGATATAAAACAGTCAAATCAAACATGCCTAATTAAAGTGAATAGAATAATTCCACTTGCTGACTTATCATAAGTAAATATTCTTGATTACTATCGTTGTATATCAGTTATATTCACCGGATATAGTAAGTAAATACATTTGTATAAGTAATAACATTATCCGAATGATTTGAAACATTGTTAGTCAACTATATTATATTTATGGACTTGTATTGTGGTGATATAGATATAGTTATCAAGGTCCTGTGTCTTGTGTAATTTTGGTGATACAAAGGGACTTACACTATTGATACGTACTGATGTCTACTTAGCTCAACTTTACTAAACGTTGACACGAAATCTGAGTTGTTTTGTCTGAGTGACTAATATGACATTCGTGCATATTCAACGCCAGCGCCTTAACCTATCTGAGCATGTTGTTGAATTTTATATTAATGTTGACTAACATTGCACGAAACAATTTTTCATTCATACTGTGGCGGCAGTATGTTCATTGTATAACGTTTAAATAGCATATATTCGTTGCTGAGTGGTTAGAGCATTGCGTTTGAACCATGAGGTCTCTCACTTATGGTCAGCGCAGATTCGAGTCAAACTGGAACTTCAGCTGATTTTGGTGAGAAAGTTTACCATATTACTTATGGAAGATCGGTGATCTCTTTCCGGGTACAATGTAACCGGGTTCTCTCCTCACATTAAAAACTAACAGCAATCATATAACTGATTAATCGTTGAGTTTGGCGTAAAACACCATTCAAAATGCATAATTCCAATCCATATATTCATACTACAAAATGAAATATTTCAAACAACATCAAAGGTAATGAGCAATGGCATCCTGATTGCTAATGGGTGGTTTATTGTAAATTAGTAAATTAGTTTTGACACTTAAGGGAACAATTTACATGTCAAATGTATAATAAAAATACCATCACTTGTCATTTGGTGATGGAAAGACGCCTTAGGAATAATGACAAATCACCTAATCAACTACAAACCTATTATCTTGTATAAAACACCCTCTAATGACTAGATGAATTTGATTTTTTAATAGTGTTTTACGCTACATTCAACAATTTTTCAGTTATATTATGACGGTTATTTTTAATGTTGGAGGAGAGAACCCGGTTACAATGTACCGGGGGAAGAGCCCATCTGCCTTCGGCCAGTAAACTGCCTAACTTTCTTAAAACAAAAGGCCCAAGAGTCACATCGATTACCAGAACTGTGTCTTGCCTGGGATCTCAGTTATTACAATACTCCTTGGGTATAGAGAAGATTTAAAAATGAATAAAAATTAAAAAGTCGGAAAAGATATCAAAAACATGTCTTTACTTAATTTTCAAACTTATTCCAAAAAACAGGAAATTAAATCATGCATCATATAAATCACGATGCAGTTAGTTTGTTTTCAATCCATGCAGCAGTTTTGGAGAAGATTTCCAAAGAAAGGTACCCCTGAGACCTAATTTGACCCACCCTGGATCCACCTCTGAGTCGATCTGGTAAAAGAAAAACACAAAATTGGTAGGCGAACTTGGGTACTTGCTTCCTTTAAAATTTTGGTCAAAATCCCTTCAGCGGTATTGAATAACCTGAGAGTGTGAACCAATGCCCATTCATTTTCAGTTTTAAAAAATCATAAATATTAAAAAAAAAAAAAAAAAATTTAGCAAAATTCTCCCAGGAAAACATTTCTCTACCAAATTACATGTAAAACATTTAAAATGAATATATAATGAATGAATGGGGAGAAAGACATCACAAAAAACGAATGAAAATGACAGTGAAAAAAGACATCAAAAATTTATTTTCCGATTTCTACGAAATTAACAAACTTGATTCATACATCTATGTAGATCACTCAGATGCAGTTAGTTTTCCAATCCATGGAGTAGTTCTGGAGGCCAGGATTTTAAAAAGGGGTACCCCCTGGGTCTCTTTTGCCTTACACTCCATCCACCCCTGGACCGATCTGACCGAAATGAACAAACTTGGTAGAGGACTTTGACTTCTTGCTTTCTATAAAGTTTCATCAAAATCCCTTTAGAGGTTTTGGAGGAGAAGTCGGAAAATGTGAAAAGTTAACGGATGGACAGACGACGGACAAAAGGTGATCAGAAAAGCTAACGTGTATCAGCTTAGGCTCCAGCTCGAACCTGCACAACTAAAAATTAGATACTAATTCAAAGCGCGATTATCTTACCACTCCGAGGTCCCCAATAACTAGATACAGTGTCCGTTTAGTGATGCATACCAATAACCCTATGTAAGACAAAACAGCAACTGCATTTATTGAAACCATTTAATATATTGTTTATTGTTCAAAGTGCAGTTAGCTTATTAATATATATATATATATATATATATATATATATATATATATATATATATATATATATATATATATATATATATATATATATATATATATATTACGTGTTTTTGAAATGAAAAGCTATATATATGATTTTACCGATATTGCAGACGAGGTATATCAAAATTGTTTGAGACATTTATGGCTAATTTTATTTAATTACTTTTTTATTCATTTAAATTTTTACATTTGTATTTGGACAACAACTTTTACGAACAGATATGTATTACAAGCCTCCATTAATCAGCAACAGAATGCACCATTGTGGTGATAGTTCGTTCGTCTTAATTTGCAACAGTTACAACAAACGTGTACTTATTTTGTGAGGTCAAGCTAAACCAACTACACATAAATAATGCATTAAAAATATCAGATACCAAAGTATTAAACTGCAGGATGTCCAGGATACATATACAAATTCGTAGTTAACCTGTGCATATGAAACATTCACGGTATAAGCATTTTTATGAATAACAATACATATACATACATACATACATACATACATACATACATACATACATACATACATACATACATACATACATACATACATACATACATACATGTATACATACATACATACATACATACATATATACATACATACATACATACATACATACATACATACATACATACATACATACATACCTTCATACATACATACATACATACATAATACATACATACTTAATACATTACATACATACATACATATATACATACATACATACATACATACATACATACATACATTACATACATACATACATACATACATACATACATACATACATACATACATACATACATACATACATACTTAATACATTACATACATACATACATACATACATACATACATACATACATACATACATACATACATACATACATACATACATTACATACATACATACATACATACATACATACATACATACATACATACATATATACATACCATACATATATATACATCTAAAGTAATAAGTATAATGAAGTAGTACCAGTGGCTATCCATTGTTACTAAATATGCAGGATTTTAACATTATTAAATGACTTTATTAAGTATTGTCTAAGATTGATCGTCAACATTC
The DNA here is from genome assembly GCA_030159075.1 of Atrina japonica. Lineage (NCBI taxonomy): Eukaryota > Metazoa > Mollusca > Bivalvia > Pterioida > Pinnidae > Atrina > Atrina japonica. Next base: position 405,555 of record BROG01000556.1, read on the forward strand.
TTTACATTTCTAAAACGTATAAGCGTTGCTTTTTATTCTTTGTTTTCCAATATTTATTATATACACAACGCAGTTTTCAGCAATTCATTTTACAGTTCAATAATTATTGCATTCATTGTGCCATCAAATCTGACTATGGTGTCCTCTGTAACCACAACTTCTTGTGTCAAAATAGAACATATCACTCTATCATAACAATGATTTCAAAGAACATATATCTGTGCTTTATATATGGGGTAGGGGTATAGAGAATAGATGGAAAGTGTCTTAGAAGTCTCCGCAGTGTCGTTTTTCTCAACCCTCATCCAAATACAATATGTGTAATTTTAATACACTAACCATCTATTCTCTAGTACACTGGTCAGTGACCCTTTCTTGCCAAGTACCAATCATCGCCAACTCGTTTTATTTTACCTGACATTGTATTATTTTCTCTGTGGAATTATCTTTTCCATTCGTTCGTCAGCCAGGATAGTATTTTGTCCAGAAAACACAAAACATCTGTGAAAGTATGCACGTGATTGCACATTCATAGCAAGTGAAACAGTTGGGAGGATTGCTAAAAGTATACATGTGCATATATATGTCTATATATATATATATATATATATAACACTACAATGGCTAACGACACGAAGAATTATGAAATTAAATTTTGTGGACGACATGTCCCTACCACAGGAATAAAAGATTACAAAAGCATAATAATCACTCAAGGATACATAGTGTTATTAGTTTCAGGGCTTCGTGTGTGTGTGTGTGTGTGTGTGTGTGTGTGTGTGTGTGTGTGTGTGTGTGTGTGTGTGTGTGTGTGTGTGTGTGTGTGTGTTTGTTTGTGTGTGTGTGTTTATATATATATATATATATATATATATATATAGAGAGAGAGAGAGAGAGAGAGAGAGAGAGAGAGAGAGAGAGAGAGAGAGAGAGAGAGAGAGATACAAATGTATATATATTTGAATGGAACATCAAAATTACGTGCAATTACCTCATGAATGACATTAATTTTTAGGAAAGTTTTTGTTGATATATATAAGTTAAAGAAGATTTGTTTATTGCAAAAATCAAAACATTACCATGTAATCCGGCATGGATGTACGTCAATATCCGTTAGACTCGTTTTTAAATCCAGTGTTACTGTACTGATATTACTGTCCGAAATTGCTATTTCTGTGGATAAAGTGTTCTCTGGACTAACTATCCTGTCAGTTGTATCTGCCACAGTACTTAATGAAGCTTGAATAGTTTGTGAACATATATAAATAATGCCTTTAGTGTATACCAGTTATTGACAATGAATTACTTGTATCAACTGCTAACACATAACTACATATACACATACATCGCTCATTCCATAGCAGTATAGTTGACTGGTAGCATTGGCTGATTAAAGTGGCGCTGTTTGTCCTGACATTTCTACTCTGCAGAGTAAATTATCAAATTTCCAGGTTGATACATTGATTACGTGTTAAATGAAACTGGCACCGGAACTAGGGAAATTATAAATTACATTTTTTCTGTTATTATGACTTTGTGGACCAAATGAATTCTTACACCTCTAGGCAAGATAACAATTTTTAAATCCGTTATGCTTACTCCTCCATGGCACCTGATCCCCCATCTTGGTTTCCACAGGTCCGTGTTTGCCCATTTGTGCCGGATTTGTATATATGTCCTGGACATTCTATTGATTTATACTTTAGTATCTGAGATTTTTTATATTTTAAAATCTCAAATGAATCATTTATTTATTTCACTACCTAATGCTGGTGAAAAATTCATAAATAACTTAAACGCATTAATATTCAAATGTACATGGGGTGGTACGCCTGATAAGATAAAAAAAGAAATATCAATGCTAAATCATGAAAAGGGGGCTTAAAATATTGAGTATAAATTAATTCATAATTTCTCTCAAATTTACTTGGATTAAAAGATATTTATATGGTATAGGAAAATGGAAACATATTTTAGACTCTAACGTAAACATATCCCAAGTCATAAACTGTGGTCCAGAAATCATCGAAAATAATATAAAAATGATTGACAGTCAATTTTGTATAGACGTTTTTAAATCATGGAAATTTATCGTAAACAAAAAGTTCACACAAATATATTCTATATGGTTCAACAAAAACATAAAAGTTGGAAATGATACAGTGTTTTACGAAGGATGGTATGACAAAGGAGTAAGATCTATAAAAGATTTAGTAAACGACAATAACAAATATCATAGTTTTCAAAAATTAAACAATAAATATAATATTGGGACTAATTTACTTACATACTTGGGTATCATCGCGGCAGTAAAAACATAAAAAATCTCAGATACCAAAGTATAAATCAATAGAATGCCCAGGACATAGATACAAATCCAGTAAAAATGGACAAACACGGACCTCTGGAAACCAAGAGGTACATACATTAAACAAGACAATATAAACTTTTAAAAGATAATCATTACCCAGTATTGCCAACTGATATTCAGATTTTTTTATAAAAGTAGGAAAGGAGCATGAGATATGTATCAGACATTATGTTCTAGTACAATAACACCTAAACCAGTATAAACACACTTTTCAACATTGATAATAGTGATTGGAAACTTATTTATAATCTGCCATTCAAAACTCTAAAAAGCACTTACTTACAGTGGTTCTAAACCCGCATTAACCATAGAATCCTTGGTACAAATTGGCTTTTAAACAAAATAAATAACTCAAATCCAGAATGTACATTTTGTAATATTGAAGTTGAAACCATTGAACACCTTTTTTTAATTGTCAACATGTCAAAACACTATTCATCTCTTCAGTCAATCGCTTCACAATCAAAATATCAATTTAAACTTTACAAAAGAATCATTTATTTTTGGAAAATATGTAAATGTAACAAAAAACAAAGTGAACAACATAATTATAATATGGATCAAACATTATATTTTTAAATCCAAACTTCAAAAATTCAATATAAGTCTTATAACTCTTCAACAACATCTAAAAAGATATTTTAAAATTGAAAAACTCCAACATACAATCACTGGTGGAAATGAATTGTTAAAGAGAGAATGGCAAACCTAGGTCTAATTATCTAGACCAATAAAAAAAACTCACATGCAAAACAAATATTCACTCTGTCAGATAAACCTATATTGACAGTGATATTATATGTATACATTTATTTAACAAATATAACAAATAATCTTTCTAGTAGTTCAAAATATATTAAATGTTATTTTTATATATTTATGTAAATGTGTATCGACATTCTATTAGTGGCAAAAACAACAACATTGATACTAATCACAGGAATAAGCAAAATATACATAATCTAATAGATGATATAGACAAAATCACAATTATTGTTGTATCAAGCTCTTATAAATATATTTCACACTTTTACTACAATTATAGACAATATGAGATGAACGTCTCAACTTGTCCCACATTTTCCTTCCCCACCCCCAATTTATATATATATGTATATATATATATATATATATATATATATATATATATATATATATATATATATATATATATATATATATATATATATATATATATTCAAACTCCTAATAATATAATGAAAAAATAAAGTAAGAGATATAATCATACAATACAATTACAAGTTACAAGATTACTGTTAGGTTAAGTTTAATCTTAGCGCATTCATATAACTCTATCTCTCTAAATACATACATGTAGCTTTGTCTATTTATCAATCAATAAACAATTTCCATACTTGTTCGAAAGCTATTCATAAGTCAAAAGTTAAATAACGCAAACTTATAAAACAGGAAATCACAACTCATGTTGTTATAAATATCTGAAATTGATGATGAGGCTATTGACAATTGGAGGGAACAGGCACTTTTAAATCCAAGGTGAAATTATTAACATGATTTGTTCTTACGCAACAAAGCGTTATTCTTTATTGACATTATTTCAATTTATGGACATTTGTCCCTTTTCTCTGTGAACAAAGGGCTTGAAATAAAATGTCGGAACAATTTTCCTTGGCTGAACCCTTGAAAGCATTTGAGATACACACTTGCATCTATAATCGTTTTTGTCTATGTATGGGTGAACATGCGTGGCGGTGATGATGATTTTTTCACAGCGATATCACCATGGAAATGAATGAATTCAAGTTTTTACCATTTCACCCTCTGTAAAATTAACTATTTCTAGTTCAAATCTAATGTAAACAAACAGCCAGATGATCGAAATGAAACAACTGGCAATAATAGCTATTACACATCTGTTCCTTCTGATTCATAGGTATTATATCATGATATAAATCATGATTTGAACTACTACTTCATCGAGTCCAATCCAGGTCTTAAACATGTCAAGTACCAATGTGGATCAGTTTCATGGATTTGCACAAAATGGGATATTCCACATCACTCTACCATTCTATACGACTCAACGATGTCATTATCACACTCTTTTTCGTGCCTCTCGAGTTCTACTGAGCACAACACTACAGTAAGTTGCATTCGTTCATTTGGTGACTCAACTGCAACTTCCTCTCCCAAACGCATAGAGGTCCCCGAGACAAAAGATAAGATCTGAATTCTGGAAGTAAAATTTCAGAGCATCAAAAACATAACATCAGACCTACAAAATGCCATTGACTCGTCAAAAACTAACATCGTCATAGGTACTGAGACCTGGTAAAGAAAGGAGAGTTCGAATGGCGCGATAGAGATGGTGATCTATATGGAGGCGTCCTTATAGCAACAAAGCACCCATGGTGAGTTCAATCACCTATGTTGGCAAATCAACTGAATTTCTCACTGTGAAAGTCAAACTACACCATGATAAATCAGTGGTTATATCAGCAGCCTTCAGACCACCTAACAAAATATCAATCAATTCCACCATTCAGGACAACATCCCCTTCATGGTCAGCAGAAGCAGATGCTCCAATCCTTGGATAACAACAAAGATCAAGCGATTGTTGAGAAGACGTCAAAAGACCATTTTCAAAGCCCGTCATACCAACAACACTAAGGACTGGGCAATATGTCGGCAACGTATGAGGAAAGGAAGAAAGGCACATGATGAGTTTATCGATGGCACAATCTGTGGGGACATGACCTCCAATACCAAGCGATTCTGGTCGTACCTGAAAAGCAAGGACAAGACTCACAAGGAGTTTCGCCTGTCCTAACGGATTCCTGTTTAGTGACACTGAATCGATAGTCGAGATTTCACACCAACAGTTTCACTTAGTGTACACGAGGGAGGACGTAAAATCGATAAATGACAAAGGTCCCAGTCCGTACAAAGGTATGCCAGATATCAGTGTCAGCAATGCAGGCGTCCTGAAATTACTATTATCAACTCACACAAGACTACAGGACCGAACGGAATCCGTGTAAGATTGCTCAATGATTATGCCGTGCTGATCTCACTCATTCTGACCAGATTGTCTGTCACTTGATACAGGCTCCATCCCTAGTAATTGGAAATCAGCTTCCATAGTCCCTATCTTCAAGAAGGGAGAAAAACACCAAGCCTCTAACTATTGACCGATCACTTTGACATCCATAGCATGCATACACCAGGGGCACACCATACACAGTCAAGTAATAAACCATTTTGTATTGCATTCCATCCTCAGTGACAAACAACATAGTTTCATACCTAAGCACTCATGCGAGACAATTGACATCACCACAGATAACTTGCTGAGGGAATCCAAGTGGATGTAGTGTTATTGGACTTCTCCAAAGCATTTGATAAAGTCCAAAACTAGGACCCTAAACTACAATGAATCAGGAACTTCCTTACCTACAGATAGCATTAAGTCTTACTAAATGGTCACCACTGAACCACAGCAAAAGCCATATCCGGAGTGCTACAAGGAACAGTTCTCGGACCACTACTCTTTCTTGCCTTCATCAATGACCACCCAGAAGTAACCAAGTAAAAGGCTAGACTCTTTGCAAATGACAGCTTGTTGTTCCATCCGCTCCAAACAAGAGAGGACAACAAATTGATGCAACAGAATTTGTCATCACTAGAGAAGTGGGAGATGGGGTGACAAATGGCATTCCATCCGAGGAAAGCTGTGTCGTCATCCAGGTATCATCCAAGCGTAGAACCACCAACGCCGACTATACGCTCCATGGTCACATCTTGAAATCGTGGACTCCAGCAAATACCTCGGGTCACCATCAACAAGCATCTGAAGTGGGAATATCACATCGACAACATTTGTGCAAGAGCTAATAGGAATATTGGATTCCTCAGACGAAACCTACGAGAATGCAGAACACCCGCTACAACGATCGCGTGAAGCCTGGTGATATGGATAGAAACATATGTGTAGCTTTGTTTATATCCTACACAACTTAGTAGTCATACCAGTAGATGCCTACCTCATACCCACGGACACAAGGACAAGAGGCCAGCACTCTTTCCACATCCCAACAACAAGGAAAGATGAGTACCATTATACTGCTTCTTCCCAAGAACCATCAGGTACTGGAACAACTTAACATCAGCCATATCATCAGCTAGTTCCTTTGAAGAGTTCCAAGTGGGACTGGGCAACAACCAAAAGGTCTCAATCCAGTCAATTAAACATTTTTTGAACTTTTTAACTGTAAATATTGCCCTGTGAGGTTTTTATCTTTGTCGCCACAACGGAGTGTAACACTTAGAACTTGAGTACCTTCTGAATCGGAAGAAGAAGAATGCATACTGTTTAAATGGTATAATCTTAAAAGCAAATATATCGGAAAAATATTAAGACTATTTAAATAAAGTGTATACTTCCATGCTATATATTTTTAACTACATGTATTGTCAGATTTTGTGAATACTACTCTCATTTTCAAAATATACTTTCCAAAGGGGTTAAATGAGACAGTAAAACCGTGGTCCCGTGTCACAGTATGTGTCGCCACGTTAAAGTACTCTCACTGCTCAATGGCCGTAAGTGCCGAGCATAGGCCAAAATGTGTAGCCTTTCACCGGCATTTGGTGATGGATGTCTCCATATCTGTGTGAAAAATTATTGAGTTGGACGTTAAACAACATACAACAACAACAACCAAAGAGGTGTAAAATATTATGAGTGAAGTTCGCTTCTTGAAAATGCTTAACCCCTTTAGAAAGTGTATATTGAAAATATGAAAGGTATTCACAAAGTCGATAACTTACAGAGTAATTCTGTGTGATTTGTATGAGGCCATTAATTCCATCTCAAAGAACTATCTGTCTCGTTTTGTCGACTGTTATTTTATCGCTCCTATTCAATTCTTCATTTTCGTGTTCATAAAGTTTTCTTTTAATGTTTGCGTAATTAACAGTGAAATTAAAGTGTTTGTCGATTTTCAGTTAAATTGACTTTATCATATCACCAGCTTTACATACTATTATGAGTACATTTTATATACGTTTGCTGTTTGGTTTCATTTTAATTTTTTCCGGTTATTCATTTCTGTGTGTCTTGAAACAATATGAGGTACGGGAGAAAATACTTTAAACGAAATTATATAAATGATGATATTGGTGTGCCTTGGAATAATAAATGTTGTGTACATACATGTAATTTGGAAATACAGGCAGCTAAAGTAAGTGATTTTGTAATTTCGCTACATAAATAATGTTGATAGTTATTTAGGTATAATTATGAAAGTGAATAATAGAAATTCCAAATTCAAGATTGAAATTAGCCTTGATAATTAAATATACTATTTCGGATAATCAACTTATCAAGATTTTCACAAAATTGAGCATCAAATTGTAGCTGCGAAGTTATAATTGTCAGCTTCTGTCATTATCATCCTTAATAATAATGGATTGCAATGTTAAACGATATAATGTATTAGAATTATACTAATTTTTGATTATTAAAGATTAGGTTTTGATCGATTTTGATAAAATAATTGCCAGTAATTCTATAATTGTATGTTGCACAGATGAATAGAAGCTTCTGGAACTTTGGTGTTTGCCTATAAAAGCATCAAGGTTTCAAAAGTAAGTGTGACCGATTTGAAAGCAATATAGAGAACGCCACTGCTCTCTGTTACATTGTTACCAATGCTGCATCTCTGCTAAATAAAACACTATACGATCATCGCTGTTATTGATATCTGTAATAAGGGAGAAGGTTACAGTCTTTCCCTCTTGTCTATGACGCTAACCAACAACAAACTGCTTGTTTATCCAAAAGGTTCCCGTGTTCCCGGCTCTTTGTACCTTAGTCTGACTGTTTCTTCGAGGGAATTCCGCATGTTTATGGTTTGAAGTATTCTCGATTTGTGGAATACAAAGTTACCTTCCATTTGCAACAGTTTACTTTCATTTGATCTTGTAATGAACAAACTGGAAGAAAAACTACAATTTACTTTAATACCTGAACAGCCTGATGAAGCCAGTATAAGTTAAAAACATTAAAAATCATCATTTGAGGTAAACAAATTTTACCTAGGTTTGTAAGGTGTATAAGGAATATTTAGCAAAAAATAACAAAACTTTGCCCAAATACATCTTTACAAGATAACCGCAACTGGGAGATAAATCCTGTAACCCGCAAGTATGGAATATCAGCCAACAACTGTCTCCTTCCTCCTGTCTATGGTTTTGGTTCTTTTAGCCAACAAAGGCCTGTTTCTTTCATTTTATCTTCGCTTTGTGTATTTTCGCCAACATCTCTCTGTCTTTTTCACCTTGTCTTTCGCTTTATGTATTTTTGCAAATCACATATTTATTCTGCAAGATATCTAATGTAGCAAGAGTTCCCATAGGAATTACTAAGTCGCCCATCCCGCCCCTGGTTTGGCGAGGTACAATTTTTTTTTTAATCGTGAAAGGTATCAATGGTTTTATTAAACACCAACAATCTCTGGTAGGCGTTTGCTATTGGCTAATTAAGTCGTGTGCACGACATAAGCATCTCGTGCGCACACGACATAAAAATTATATTAAATCGTGCGCATGACATAATAAATGAGAAAAAAATAATTCGTGCGCATAAGACGAAATTTTTTTTCCCCTTCTATAATTCCGTATAAAGTGGTGGTGGTGAAAATCATTTTTTAAAACAAAAAGGAGAAACACGGACAAAACCGTTAACAGGATTTATTTATACACATCAGTTGCGGAACCGAAGTGAGCTTTCAAATCTGCCTGTTAACGCACACTCAGTTGGTGTGGTTAATCGCTTTTCAGACCTAGCTAACTACATGGTGTTTGACCTCCCCTGGAGATCCGCATAAATATATTGGCAAATCTAAAAGGGATAATGGATAATCGAAACTGCCATCTGTTAATATATATATATATATATATATATATATATATATATATATATATATATATATATATATATATATATATATATATATATATATATATATATACATTATGTATACGACAAATTGGATACAAAAATTGTCTCAACATGAAAAACAAACGCGAATCCCAAACGGTATGGGACCAGGTGACTGGAATCAATTATGTAATTTAACAGAGAGAATGGTTCGATATTTTAGTGTCTTTAATCCAAAAGGTGTCCTCTTAGACCATTTAAAACTCAAAAGTTTTCACTGATCCCCAATTGGTTCAATTTTTTACACAGAGTTGTCGGTCTTAGCACTAAAAGTGATCAGTCTGTGAGTTTAATGAATGTGAAACAGAAGTTCCTAATTCAATGTCTGGAGCCTAAATAATGAACCTTGAACTCCGTAGACTCGTAAACATTAACATTTTCTGGAGAGTATATACTCACCTATGAAACTAATCATAATCCGTTTGCAAACCATATAGCCAGTGTACATCGTTAAAGAGAGATAACTCTTAAGAGCAAATGCGAGAAGAATACTTCCTTAACCGCGAGTAGATGCGTTCTGTTCTGTATCACATATTGTAAATAAATTATGCTTAGTAAAATTTAAATCGTTTTCTTGTTTCTTAATGGATTAGTTGCACATATTTGTAGTTTTAAAAATTGAAATGGATCGAATAGTAACGGATGTCCTGAGGTTCTACATAATTTAAATTTCTAACCTAAACGATTAATATAATTGCAAATTGATGGTAAGTCCGCCATCAAAATGTTTTGTTTCTTCTCGAGAATCAATGGATCAGTTTTATCCAAATTTGACAGGAACTACCCCCATGGGAAGTCATATGAATTGAATAGAGAATAAGACTAAAAGAGGTTCCACAAGGGCCAAAAATTTGGTTAATCTTCAAAAACATCTTCTCGTGAACCGATGGTCAGATTTCTTTCAAGTTTAGTATGCATGTTTGCGAAAAAAAACCGAAATTTGTTCATAAATACCCACTTGGAAATACCATGACTGTGGATTTACTGTGGGTGTGACCGGTCAGCAGGGGGTGTTTACTATTTCATGGCACCTGATCCCATCTCTAGATCTCTAGAGGTCCATGATTGTCCAATATTAACCAGATTTGTATATAAGTGTAGGCATCCCGAAGATTAATACTTTTTAAGAACCAGTTGCTCAATTTAATTAATACTGACAAGAACTACCCCCGAATAAAGCGGCATAACGCCTGTCAGCAAAACAAGAGACAGTGTCTACACAAGTTCCAAAGGGGCCAGAAACGCTAAAGCTTGGTAGGTTAAACCTTTGAAAATCTTCTCATAAACCAATGATCAGTATGTTTCTACCGTAATCTTGCATTCGACACATGTGATCGTTAAGGCAGGTTGGCCATCTTGTTTCAAAAAGGGTTGAAGTATAACATAAAAAATTGTATCCCTGAAATTTTTCGCCCCTGATTATTTTCGAATACATATTCACCCCGTTTTGAATTCGCCCGAAATCATCATAGTGCTGTTTATTCATTTCCAATTTCAATAAATTGAAAATGAGTAGACGACTACATAATAGTCGTCTACTCATTTTCAATTTACCTATTTTTAAATTATAATTCTAAATGTTTTAAATTATAATTAGATCTCTCATCTGAGGACGAAAATTGTGAAAATAAAACAGGAACGAATTTTTTTTCAGATATACAGTTCTATTTACATGGGTGTGCAATACATGCGTCAAAACATTTTGTTTTTCAAATTGCTGAATAAATTGTGCGGCAAGAATCTGTTAGGTGGTCAGGAGACACTCGCATTTGCAGAATGTTTTTGAAATATGAAAGATTCCAAGTCATGATATAATGACCCGTTTTCCCACTAATATGTGGATTATCCGGAGTCTCCGAGAAGGGTTGTTGAACAATAAATATAACCCATATAAGAGGCAATATTTATACATTTTTCAATTATACAAGATACAAATGCAATGGCTCCGAGTATGTTTCCCCCAAATAATTAATTTTACCAGAGACATGTCTTTGATTTTACAAAACTGAAAGGCCATTTATAGCTTCCCGACGCTTATAAGGAAATACTACATGCAGAAATCGTCTATCCGTACTTTCAAGATATTTCAGAGAAACAAGTTGAACGTGCCTTTTCTCGCAATTTCTTGCCTCTTAATTTACCCGTTCCATTCCCTTTTGAAATATTTCTTTATCCACCCCTATACATGAAATAATGAAAATAACTTGTGAAACTGTTGTGCCTTTTAAAGTACTTGGAGGCCAACATGATTAAATATTTGATTTAAATTTGAATACACATCCAAGTCTTCGTTCACAATTAAAGGTATCATGCGCCTTTGTTATAGTAAACATCCCTTTTAACATTTGCATGTAGCCTAGATTCTCGCTAACTTAAAAATTAAAAAAATCAAATTATCATAATACTGAAGTTCGATGTCCCTTAGCTTCGATAACCCACATTCAATTTCGCATTCATCTATTGCATGTCAAAAGAAAAATAATGAAGTAGTGTGTGTTGATCATTGTGTTCGTTCTAGCCTATATATGTCGCGGAATGGGCGATCCGGTTAATTATGTGTACTACACCAGTCCGAAAACATGTTAATCCTAAATAAAGAGATCCTGGTTTGTTCTGATTTTTATAATAATACGTGTTATGGTCGATTATTGCTGAAATGTTATTTAGAGTCGTTCTTTATTGATCGGAATAGGTCAGAGCTGTCGTTAATCTCCATCCTGACTTCCCTTTGAGCGAGTCGATCCGTTGTCATCCACCATATTGTAAACAAGTGCCCGTTTTTGTATGGAGGCACCTTTAAGTCATTACGATTTCTTTTTAAAGTATAAGTTTCGCCTTCTGAAGAGTCGATAACTCTCTGCACTAACAAATTATATATATATATATATATATATATATATATATATATATATATATATATATATATATATATATATATATATATATATATATATATATATATATATATAATACAACATGCTTTTGAGAGGGATGTATTGCTAATGTTGAACTATCGATAGGTTTTAATAATTTATACACGTAAAGTGTTGAATTTAGATATAATATGTTTAGATGTAAACAACAAGAGTAGTTGCCGTTGTTGTGGTAAATGCTAGCAGCAACCGTGAAAAATAATAAAGAAAATTAAAAAATCAAACAAATATAATAAAAACCAAAAAAAACAACATTCCAATGATTTTTTCAAATGGGCGGTTGTGTTACTTGATTTCTGTAGACGTCGGTTAAAGTGTCATAAAGATCACTATCTCGACATGTCGAGAACGTACATGTATATAGATGTCTACAGTAGAACCTTACCTAAAGACCACCTAATTTAGGAGACCACCTCGCATTTCAGACCACAGATTTTCAGTCTCTTGATAAAGAGGTGAATGACCATCTAACCTCATTTAAGAGACCACCTCACTATCAGACCACTTCGAGTCAGTCAGTGAGGTGGTTTTAATAGAGAGGTTCCACTGCATTGTGTGCATATTGTAGCCTATATGTTATACCATTGTACCGTATGATACAAACCAATAAATAGTATAGACTTCTATAACAATGAGTGAATGACTGTTCGGTCCACAATGTCATGGGATCACGGTTATGGGCGAGTTTCTATTAAACATTTTTGACTTTGTGATTCCTTCTTAATCTCAGCGATATATAAAGAATTTATGCTTTATATATCGCTGTTAATCTATTGTATATTTTGTAACTACAAGTGTTTGTATTAAGTACACACGTGACTTCTATATTTTATCCTCTGCATTATATTAGTGCTAATTTATATATAGCTGCGTTGCATTTGGTAAATAAAGAATTTAGGTGAAATAAGACTGAACTGAGTATCAACCGAAAGACCTTGATTAAGTACTTAGATAATATTTTAAGTACTTTTAATACTTTTGCAAATAAAATTCTAAAACTATTATTATTATTATTATTATTATTATTATTATTTCTTTTTACTATTATTAATTATTATTATTATTATTATTATTATTATTATTAATATTATTAATATTATTATTATTATTATTATTATTATTATTATTATTGATTATGAAGTTGTTGTTGTTGTTGTTGTATAGATGTGATAAATGTAAGTCCTTGATAATAAGTAACTTCAAGTTACCTCTCGGAGGAGTCAGGTTATTTCGGCTTTGAGTAATCTTCGTACTTTTTAAAAAGAAACTATTTTTTAGACTTGCTTGCAAATAATGTCGGCACCACACTAAGCTAGGTGTAAATTATCGGCTCTAATGGTAAGTAAACATAAAAAATAGTATGTAACGCAGTTTCGAGACAATTAAGTAATTGACTAAATAGATATTTTTATTTTGTTTGTTTACTTTTTGTTTTGATATTATTATTATTATCAGCGATATATAAAGCTAATATATCGCTGTTATTATTTTTCGGTTAGTTGTTGTGTTATTATATTTAAAATTGGAGAGAGAGAGAGAGAGAGAGAGAGAGAGAGAGAGAGAGAGAGAGAGAGAGAGAGAGAGAGAGAGAGAGAGAGAGAGAGAGAGAGAGAGAGAGAGAGAGAGAGAGAGAGAGAGAGAGAGAGAGAGAGAGAGATTATAAGGTAGCTGAGAAAAAATATATTTCGTTTTACTACAACGCGTCTAATTGTGTTACCTGAACAACTTCGTTTACAGTCGTTTGATTTGTTTACAGATCGTTACACGCCGAGCTGTCGCGATTATTTGAGATTATGACCATTCTTAGTCTCCGTACACTCGTGCTTGACGACGTGTGTTATGTCGGTATAACAAACTGAATCGACCATCACCACGATTGAACTATCATATTGGGACAGAAAGTAAGGACAGAAAAATGACCAAGAAATGCATATGTGAAATCTGCACGTGCGGGTAAGTTTTGTTAATTGATATATGTATCTTGTTTATTACTTGTCCCGATATTATAACTTATTTTTGTCATTTATTAACTGGTGACACAAACACTGTCGTCATGCTTATGAAGTTGACAGGTGCCCGTACCATATCTTAGTGTAGCACATAAAAAGAGAGCACACGCGTTAATTATTTATTGCAACCCTACATCACCCCTGCTATCTCGCGCTTGTAATCGTGTGTGTTGACCCCGAGTGACCATGTGGTCGGGCGTACAGAGTGTTTACCACACGGAGGCGTTATGAGATTCCCTTTTACCACACGGAGGCGTTATGAGATTCCCTTTTACCACACGGAGCCGTTATTAGTTTCCCTTTAATCAGGCCAAATCGTGTGCAAGTTAATTAAATGTGTCTATTTTTTAAACCCAAACTATGAACACAAAAATCTCTCTCTCTCTCTCTCTCTCTCTCTCTCTCTCTCTCTCTCTCTCTCTCTCTCTCTCTCTCTCTCTCTCTCTCTCTCTCTCTCTCTCTCTCTCTCTCAAACACACACGTCTCTGGTAGCAGTTTGTTTGTTTTGATAGAAAACAATTTTTTGGCTGTTTAACTTAAAATCCACATTTGGTCTGTTACTTGAGAAATGATTGTTTCGAGTTGTTAGTCAGTTTACAGATAGGCTACTGATAATATATTCTTCAGTGAGTAGGTGCTTGTACATTGCCATTTTTCGTTAGTTTATAACTAAACCGTATTGGTCACTGTATCTTGTCCCACTCACCTTACCGCTGAGTCCTATTGTAAAATCTACAGAAAATGTAACATAATATTTGTACATAAGATCCATATTTGATTTCAAGATTAATGTCAACTTTGTCAACTACTCCCAGTGAAAAAAGAAAAATAGTAACATTAACAGACCACAGCCTCACTCACCCCATCCCACAAAAATGAACTGATAAACAAATGAAAATAAGGATCTGCAGACTCCCAAACAATTGATAGAACTTTCAGATACACTGTATCAATAAGCATAAACAACTTTTGGTCAGAAAATGCTAGATATACATGTAAACACCAATGTGATAATTGTTATTTAGGTGAGGTAGTTGGACATTCTTAGCAGTTTTACTTTAGGAATTTCAAAATATTTCATCAATAGCATTATTTGTGTATTAAGTTGCAAGGTAAATGTAGTGCAGAGGTTGCTTTGCTAACAGAGACCACCAGTTTAGATGTGGGCCGTAAAGACCAGAAACATTACAATGAACATACAGGAATTTTTCACACAGGAGGAAGGAGGAGCAAAATAAAGCCACATTCCCAATGACAAAAATTTTTTTTCCCAATTTGCAGTAGAAATTTCCCAATTTAAGTCAAATGCCGATGAATTTTAAGAAATTTTTGTATTTTCAGTAATTTTGTATATTTTTAGTTTTCCAAATTTCAAAAATGTTGCTAAAATTCCCAATTTAAGAAGCCCAGGCCTAATTCCAAAAAGGGTGTGGAAATTCCTGACATATTTGATTCCCTCAAACAATTCATACAAGAATTTTAAGTCTCCCTGATGCAACAAATTTGAACTCATTTTGTTGACGTGGAACTTAAACAAGATGTCTACCATATAAGTCTACCAATGGGAAGGTAAATTGATACATGTTTACAAACACAACTCTAAATTGAATCGTTTAATGGGATGACAGACTTATTTTTTGGCACCAAAAATATTAGAGCTATAGTAATATACATGTTTGGAGTCACGTTTTACCTGTATATCCCTGTTTTTGGAAAATAGACCATATCGTTTAGGTTTTTGTGCCACTTGACTTTGGTAGACTTATACTTCTCGGGATCTTAGTAAGGGATATAACTCTCGAGTCTAAGCAGTAAGAATTAACCTTGTTGTAGTCAATACATATATGTAACATTATATTATTTACTATAGGTCTAGCAAGTAAACATGTCACATCTGAGTTCTGTCAGAAACCCAAAACAATTTCTGTCTATTTGCATAAATGTGGGATATACAGGTAAAACATTCTGTCTTTCTCTCATTTTATTATGCATTTTAAAATGACTGATATTTATGTATTAATACCTATAGCCTGTCATCTCTGTTATAATAAAAATTAAGGTGCATTGTATTTGTAAATATGTTCCAATTAAGACATTATGGCAAAAATATTGTCAAAAACATGCAAAATGTGCCTTGGATTATAGTCCATCTAATCATATCATTTATAGGTCTAACATTAGCAAATCAAAACCTGATATCAGGCCATAGCATTGGTCCATATTTTTATAACTTCACTTTTAGTCAGGGACTTTTAACTCATCTCTCCCTAAAAAGCAATGGACTTAACTTAAATCAATGATCTAGATTAGTCCAAATGTGTCTTTCAGGGTAAATGAGTTAAATATCAAAGGTTTATGTCCAGAGTGTACTTATTGTTTACAAGAATTAAACACAATGATCAATAATTATAGTTGATAGAATTAAGGTTTTTGATAGATTCTGAGCTAAAGGTCATGCATTGGTCAATGTAACTTCCTTAATTCAATAAACCATTCAAATGATTATCATTGTTATATACATCTATATTTTAATATACATGTATGTGTGTGTGTGTGTATGTATGTATATATATATATATATATATATATATATATATATATATATATATATATATATATATATATATATATATATATATATATATATATATATATATATATATACAATGGATTCCTCTTATTTGCATAGTCAAAATATCGGAAAAAATATGCAAGTAAAGGAATATGCAACTTACAGTAATAGAGTATTTTAGTGAACAATGATGATTTATGTTCAATTAGTCCTTTTAATTATGTGTATAATATTATTATAAGCATCCTACGTATACTAGAAATGGATTCTCATTAAGCATTAGGGTAAAATAACATCGTAAAAGCAAAATTTTCATAAAACTAAGTTTGGTATGTTCTCATTTTCTGTCCACACATAACGTTTTACCATAATCAATACATTTTCCTCCATTTGGGAGAAAATTTTATGCAATTATCAGAAATTCTTGGTTTAACCTATGCAATTAAAAGGAATATTTAACATATAAAATATAGGAAATGGTTTTGTGTTTTGAATTCTTATGCAATTAACAGGAATATTCAATTATCAGGTGTGCAAATAAGTGGAATTGACTGTATATATATATATGTGTGTGTGTGTGTGTGTGTGTGTGTGTGTGTGTCTAGGCTGTATTAAGTCAATTCCTAAGTTGTTGAATAAACGGGTGACTATGCATTTCCATTTGTCAGCTAGCCTTTCAAAACAATTTTTAAATCTGAGATTAATCTTGCACAAAAATGTTTTGAAATATAATAAACTATAGTACATATAATTGTTACTAACTACATAGGGCAATGATGTGATAATACTGAACATAAAGGCCATTGATGTTATCTCAAGCCAGTATGTATTACTTAAGATAATCATTAGCACATTTTTCTCTCAGAGTTATCTCCCATTGACTGCTTTTCAACTTCAGTCTCAAATATGGCCCTAGCTACAGTGCTCGCTCTCTCTCTCTCTCTCTCTCTCTCTCTCTCTCTCTCTCTCTCTCTCTCTCTCTCTCTCTCTCTCTCTCTCTCTCTTTCTCTCTCTCTCTCATTTTAAGTTTTATATTTTTAAAGTCAACATAGTAAGTTCTCAATGGAAATCGTGATCAATTTAAATTTTCAGCACTCTCTTGGAAAGTCATAAGATTAAATCAGGATAATTAAGATACGTACATGTATAGTATAATTTTGTTATAAGAAAGAAATTATTTGAAAAAAAAAATGATAATAAATGTGAAGAGATCTACAAATCAGCATTTTGAACATTAGAAGTTGTTGACTTTACAAACATGTATTATGTATTTTAGTGCCTCTAATGGAAATCGAAGTATTTCTGGGTATGTAAGTTTTGTACGATGTCCCTTTCTTTCCCAACCAATAATCACATACCAACATATTTTGTCTCATTATGTAGGCGTTTTGGATCAAGTATTGGATTTATTAAACAAGTTTCACATTGCTGTGTCGGTCCCTCTTTTCATTAACTGTTTTCACTGTTGTTGAATGACATTACAGTAAACTCATATCATTCATACTCTTACAGTGTTTGTGAAAATGATCTCCTGGTTTGTACATATCATGTTTTCAAATAATAAAGAAAAAGAAAAGCCTTGCCACCCCAGTCCTTTGACATGAGCTTATAAAGAACAATGGTACAGATAAAATCTTATATTTGAAAGTTGAATTCTTGCCAGAAAAATTCTATATGTTATCATTACAGATTGATTTTAAATGCATTTAAAATATCTTTGATTTGAATCTTCTTACAGTATGTAGAGGAAAATATTAAATGTATAGGTGAACCAGATGTTAATCTTTTTTTCATAGATGATGAACCTTGGTCGGTCTTTTCATCATATTTAATTCTTATATTCTTTTCAACATTTCATGTTTTATCCTTGTGTACTGTTTAAATACATTCAATAATTCTGTTCGTATTATACAAATAAAACATGTTTGTCAAGTCTTTTGACACTTATAATAAGCAACACTATATCTTACCATAGTAACATACAAGTTGGAAACAAATATGGTTACTTCCAGTGACCAGGGGCTGAAATTTTCTCTCTTAGCTGCTTGGGCCTTGGTTTTTTTCATTAACCCATCTACCCCTAAAAATGATGGACTATACTAAAAATCAATGCCACAGACCAGTCCATATGTGTCTTTAGGGGTGTAAGAGCAAGTAAGATGTAATAGGTCTAGAAGACAAATTACTGTACGTGTACTTATTTTAGCGGTATTCTTATATTAGCACCTGTCGTGCTCAAGTCATTGCGCGAATTCAAGGGCAGTGCTAAAATTTCTCCATCCTGTCATTCAGTATACACGACAAAGCTAATGAAATTAATTGCACGAATTCAAGATTGCGCTAATAAGTCTACCCCCCCCCCCGAGAGTGCTAAAATATGAGTGCGCTAATTTAAATACACAGACAATACTTGTCACTGGGGATGAGTACCCTATCCTTACTAAAAACACCCGACATTATTGAAACAAATAAACAAACAACCAAGCAATTAACATAACAACAAAAAAAGAAAAAAACAAAAACAACCACAAAACAAAAAACAACCAAGCAAAAAAAACACTGATACCACAACCAAAAACATCAAAAAAAACGAATACAACAAGACACAAACAAAAAAACTTACCCAAAACAAATAAACAATAAAAACTTAAAAAACCAAATAAATAAACTACAGGAAAAGAATTACTAAACACGCAAACCAAGAAATAAAACAACAAAAAAAACATCTAACTTAAACACAAAATAAAACCTTACCAAACAGAAACAAACGCACAACAAAATAAACCACGAACTACAAAAAACAAAAAACAACATAAAAAAAAAATAACACAAATAAAACAAAACAACCAAAACTTAAACAAAATAAAAAAAAAATACACAAAACAAAAACAATAAACAACCAAAAAGAACCCAAATAACTATAAACCCAAAACAAACAATAAAAGACACTCTAAAACCAAAAAAACACAACATAACCCACACACAAACAAACCCAAACATAAAATAACACAACAACTAAAAGAATAGCAAAATACACACCTACATAAAAAAGCCAAAAACAAACAAAACAATACAAAAATTAAAACACAACAACACACAAACTTACAACAACAAAAAGTTAACAAAATACATAGAAAAATAACTAAAAACAAGTACTAAGAATAGAACTAAACAAACAAATAAACACCACAACCAAAAAAAAACTACAAAAAAAAAAAACAAAACAAAATTAAAAAAAAAAAAAAAAAAAAACATTAATAACAAAAAATGAAAAAAAAACCGTAACCAAAATACAAAAACGAAACATAGATAAGAATAAAAACAACACCAAGAACCCACACGAAACAAAAAACATACAAGAAAGATAACAAGAAAAGCAAACAAAAACAAAATAAATAAGACCGCAAAAACCACTTACAGACCAAACAACCCCTATTTTTTTATAAAAACAAAACAAAACTAAAAATAAAAAGAATTACACACAGAACCCTTAAGAGCCATCAAAAAACACAAACCAAAAAGAAAAAAAAAAAGTTAAGGACAAAAAACAAACAAAAACAAAAAAAAAAAAAACTTATAAACAACAAATTACAACAACAAAAAACACCCAAACAAAAAAAACAACGAACTTACTTAAACAAAAAACGTAAAACAAAAAAAAAAAAACTAAGAAACGACAAAATCAAATAAACAGAGACCAAAAACAAAAAAAAACGAAAAAATAAATTCATAAAAAACAACAAACAACAAGCAAATACATAATAGGAAACTAAACCAAAAAAAACACCAAAAACATAACAAATACAACAACAAAACAAATCAACAAAAAACAAAAAAAAAAAACCTATAGATAAAATAACCAAACCAAAACCAAAAAAAAAAAAAAAGAACACTTTAAACGGAAAAGACCAAAAAAAAGAACAAAAATAGAACAAAAAAAAAAAAAAATGACAAAAGCTAAAAAAAAATATCAAAAAAACACCAAACAAAATATAAAAAAAAAAAAAAAAAAAATACACTAAACTACAAAACCCATAAACATACAAACCTAAACAACAAAAAAAACAAAAACAAAAAAAACTAACCAAGACAAAAACCAATAAAAAAAAGACAAAGGAACCAACAACAAAGAATAAGAAAACAACACACCAACACAACACAATGTAAA
Source organism: Atrina japonica (assembly GCA_030159075.1). Taxonomy (NCBI): domain Eukaryota; kingdom Metazoa; phylum Mollusca; class Bivalvia; order Pterioida; family Pinnidae; genus Atrina; species Atrina japonica. Next base: position 426,594 of record BROG01000556.1, read on the forward strand.
AAAAAAAAACAACAAAAAAAAATTAAAACACACTTAATAAAAAACACAAAATCAAACAAAAAACTCTAAAAAAACCCACTAAAAAAATCACAACAGAACAAAACATAAATACTAACAACCACCATTAACACACAAAAAAACAAAAAACACAAAAAGCAAAAAAAACCCTTAAAAACAAAACCAAAAAATCACAAAACACAACCTGTAAACAAAAAAAGAAAAACTACACCACCAAACATCAACAAAAAACATAACCAACCTAACAAACCATACCCCACTACAACAAAATTAAAAAAAAAAGAAACAGACAATTAAAACAAAAAGAAAAAGAAGCAGTAAAAAAATAACAAAAAAACACAGATAAGACAACGATCCAAAACGCAAAAACAAAAAACAAAAACATAAAAAAAACTAACAAACAATAAACAAAAGAGAGGATTAACAAAAACCAACTAATAAAAAGAACAACCAAACAAAGAAAAGACAAAAGACAACTAAAAAAAAAACAAAACTAAACGATAACAACTAACTAAATTAAAGTAGACAATAAAAGCCCAAAAAAACACACGAAAAATACTTAAAACAAAAAAACAAAAACAAAAATGACAAAAAAACACTACAAACACACAACAACACTGAAAAATATAAAAAATCACAAAAAAAGACAAAATACATACAACATAGCTAAAACAACAAAACAAATACAAACCAAATAAAACACAAAAACACAAAAAACAAAACTAGGAACAAACAAATTTAAAAAAAAATCTTTAATCATCAAACAACTTAATTAACACCAAAAACCACACAAAAAAACCACCAAAACAATAACAAAAACAAATACCAAAATAAACAACGTTAGCAATAAAAACAAACTAAGAAACAAAGGAATAAAAAAAACAGACGAAAAGAAACAAAATAACACAAACAGAAGACATACACAACCCAAACACACCAAAGAAATAAAACAAAACTAACACACAAAACACCTACAACATAATAACACACAAAGACGAAAAACAAAAAAGCCACAAAACTAAAAAACTGAAACAAAAAAAACCACTAAACACATACAACAAATACAATAAAAAACACAACACTAAGTAAAAAAAAAAGCTACTAAAAAAAGAACAACAACGGAACCCAAAAAAACAACAACAACCTTAACAAAAAAAAAAAATCAAAAAACATAAAATAACCAAAAAAACAACACTAAAACACAAAACCTACAAAACAAACTTAAAAAAAATTACATAACAAAAAAAAAAGAAGCAGCAAATCACTACCAAACCCAAAGACAAACGTAAAACAACAACACGAAACTACGCGAAAAAAAAAACTGAAAATAAAGATAAAAAAACCTAAAACAAAGCCAACATACCACCAAAAAAAACACAAACTATAACCCAAATACGAAAAATGCTACAAGAAAAAACAAAAAAAAGAAAAATATAAAATAAAAGACTCAAAACCACAAAAAAAAAGAAAAAAAAACAGAAAAACAACAGAAAAAAAACTACAAAAACCAGAAACAAGACTTAACAAATAGGAAAACACCAAAATTAAAAAAAAAACACACCGAACGAAAAATTAAAAAAAATAAAAAAACTTATAAAACCAACTTAAGACCTCAAAACCACAAAAAACCAAAAACATAAAAAAAAACAAAACGAGAAAAAAAACAAAAAAACAACTAAAAAAAAAAAAAAACGAAAAAACCAAAAAAAAGAAATCAACAAAAACAAAGCAAATACAAGTTACACACGAAAATACACAACAAAACACACTACACAAACTAAACAAAAACTGAAACACAAACACCAAGTTAACATTAAACAAAAACACAATAATTAAAAAGCCAAAATTAAAAAAAAAACAACATAAAGCAAGAAACACCTTACAAACAAAAAACACCACAAACACAAAAAACAAAAAAAAATACTAACAACCAAGAAACCAAAAAAACGCCAACATACAAAAAAAAAACAAAAATAAAAAAAAAACACAACCGAGAAAAAAACAAAACAAAAAACAACGCAAAAAATAAAAAACAACCCAGAAAAAAAAACAGCAACAAAATACTAAAAAACAAACAGATACTACGGAACAACAAAAACAACGACAATAACAGCCAACAATAAAATTAAACATCAAAAAAAAAGGACAAAAAAAAAAAAAACTAGACAAAAATAAACAGTTAAAGCAAACAAAAAAACAAAAAAGAACAAATCTAAAAACCAAGTCAAAAGACTTAAAAAAACATTAAACACCTTAACAAAAAAACTCAAAAACAAAAAACAAAACAAACAAAAAACAAAAAGCAGAAACAAACCAATACAAAAAAACAACAAAAACAACAACAAAAACAATAATTAACACCAAAACAAAAAAAACACTAACAAAAATAAAAACAAACAATACAACAAAACAAAAAACTAAAAAAACAAACTTGAAAACAAACAATACAAACCAGCTAAACAAAAAAACAACTAAAAAAAAAGAAAAAAGTACAACACTTAAATAATAACAAAAACGAGATAAAAGAAAACTAAAACAGAAAGAAGACAAACACAAATAATAACAAACACAGACTCTACCAAACAAACTCCATAAAACAAAAGCTACACAAACGTACACCATAACCACAAAAAACTATAAATACCTAAATAAACACACAAACAACAAAATCAAATTAAGAAACCAAAAAACTTAAAAAAAAAAAACACCACCAAAGCAAAACTAAAAACAATAACGCAAACCACCAAAAAGTATACTAAAACAAAACACACACACAAGAACAACTAACTAACATAAAAATTAACATCAGCAAAAACTCACAAAAAAACTAAACACAAAAACAAACTTACAAAAAAAAAACAACAAAACAAAGGATAGTAACAAACGAAACAACAACGAAAAAAAAACAAAAAAAAAAAAAAATAATAAAAAAAAAAAAAAGACAAAACACACACACACAGCATTATCAACAAAAAAAAAAATAGGTACACCAAACTCAACTAACAAAAACAAAAAAAAAAAAAAATAGAAAAGCCAGCAAAAACCTACAAAAAAAATAAGAAAACTAAAGCGAAAAAAACAAGAAAAAAAGAAAAAAAATACAAATAACACCGAAGCACTGGCATGTACTCATTCCCAAACCATTTTCACTCATCTAGGATGAGTGGACGAGTACATTTTTCTCACCCTGAAGAGTTAAATTTTTCCCATCCCCTGACCTTTAATGTAACACGTGCATACTCTGTGTTATTATGTGACATTATTCAAAGAAATCTGTAATTTGTACTGTGTTTGAAGTGAAAATTTTAGCCTTATCATACACACTAATTTACTGAGATGTTAGACATAGACGGAGCACAACAGATATTTGTCTGTAAAATTATAAACTCCACACGTACAATACTTATATATAGTGTCACTTTTACCTGTAAAAACACAGTATTTAGGTCAAGATTAAGATATTGTTCAACTAAAGCCAAATGAAATATTTAAGGGAGATTATATATCGGAGCCCAAGTCTTGAGATTTAAGTTGATTCCTAAATGAATGATTAAATCTGTCTGTGTGCGGAAAAGGACAACTACAAAAATATTTTCAACACTGCTGGTCTATTGTATGTCAAAGCTTTGATGTATACATTTAGGAATCTATTTACCTTTAAATGTCACAGATATACATGTACATGTAGAACAATGTTTACATTTGAATGAATCAATGTCATATTTTTCTATTTTTTTTTTTTTGCCTGTCAACGTAAAAGTGTAAAAAATCATATATAAACATATAAACCTGGCTCTCATCTATCTTTCTGTTATAGGTTCTTGGCGATGTTATTGTTTTTAAAAAACAACAAATCATGTCTATGTAACTAAGTAATTGAATAATAATAAGGTCCAAAGTAAGTTTATGATTTAGGTCAAATCAAATCTCGTTTTAGCTAAAGAATTTGTTTCTATTTGGGGCTGGTTTTTAAGTCTTTACTGTACATAAGTATATATGTTTACTCAACCTTTCCATCGGTAAAACAGGCAAAATGTATTATCAGATAATACTTTCCTGTAAACATTCTGTAAATGACATTTGACTTAATTAAAACTAATAATAAGTTGTGGGACACCTAACAGGGAGAATTGGGACAGCCTGTCCCAGTTCTCCCAAAGCACAATCATCAACTTGAGCATAACGCCACTCAGCAATATGTGAAATGAATAACTTACAACTTCTACATACTGAGGTAGACATGTGTGGCAGTGTTATACATACACTATTGACTAAATATAATTCAATCCATATAGTCAGCTAAAATTCAACAAATACAAGAAGCCAGGAAAACTTGTTTTAGGGGCGAAAATTTAAAATGAGACATGGTTCTTACATGAATGGCTGTAGAATGGTCCAGGCATTATATGGTATACAGTAAGTCAAATGCTATAGCAAGATGTGATTTGCAATCTGAGTAGTTGAAAAAGATGGGAACCAGATGGGGTGTCTGAGTTCTCCCTGGTCCCAAATCCCCTGCTCTCGCCTACACATAGTGATTTAAATGTCATGAAATCATTTCAGTTTTGACCATTTGAAGTGTTCTCTAAAACAAAAGAGTGTTTGTTGACGCCTTATCGTATCATCAGAGTCTGTCAAGTGTTTGTATAATATATAAAATCACTTGTTATTTCTGTACTATGTTAAAGTATAGAGATCACCACTTCATGGCAATACAGTTTGTGTTAGATAATTATAATGTTTGTTGATGCATGTATGTTAAGGTGTAAACGTTCAAGTTATACAAATAAATATTGGACCATGTGTAGTAATAACACTCTATCTCGGTCTGTCAGTCTCTATCTTGGTCTGTCAGTCTCTATCTCCGTCTGTCAGGCTCTATCTAGGTCTGTCAGTCTACAGATGTAAGAAGAGAAGCTATATATAAACTATATAAAACAAATATTTTCTAACATATTTCAAATGATTACTCTGAATTGTTCAGATTATTATAATTCTATATCAAATGATTATTTAGACTTTCATACAATTATTTATCTTCCTTTCAAATAATTTCTTAAAGGGACATAACCTGTGTTTACCAAAATAAAATCATTTCCATTTTTTCTACTTTTACTTCTTGTACTTGATGTACAGTAACAAGTAAAAGCTATACACTGGCATAAACAATCTTATATTCCTATATATTTTGTGAAAATAAGGTTTGGTCCAGTGTTGTATTTATACACAAAAAGTAAGGTTGAGTTGATCAACTGCAAGTGAAAAAATACTAAACCTGGATTTCTCAAGCATTTTCACTAAGCATATAGGAATTTAAGAATTTTTATGCCAGCTGTGTATATCACTTTTTTGTTATTGTACATCAGTCTAAGTAATAACAAAGGAAGAAAACATTTCCGAAAAAAGCACAGCTAATGTCCCTTTAACATCCTTTAAATAAAAAATAAACATCCCATTATTCAAGTTAAAGAAAAAGATATCCTTACCAATTAAACACTAATGAACTGCCTTCCCACCAATACAACAAACAGAAATAACTTTTCCCATCAACCAGACTCTGCAAAAGCACCCCTACCATTTAGAGGCTTTGGGAACCCTATCACATGTGAATCAGAGTCTGAAGGAGACCCCAATAACAGACTTTGAAAACCCCTGTCCTAGTAATCAGACTATCCCACCAATCATGCTCTATAAATAAGACTCCTCCAACAAATTAGCTCTGGAGACTCCCACCCATCCCATCCTACCAATCAAAGCAATGAAAAAAAAACACTCAACACCAATAAAACTTTGGAGACCCCTTCCCCCAACCAATCTGACACTGAAGAACTTTTGCCACTCCACCAATCAGACTGATGCAAAACTTCTCCCACCAATCAAATTATAGAGACCCCTACCCCCAACCAATCTGACACTGAAGAACTTTTGCCACTCCACCAATCAGACTGATGCAAAATTTCTCCCACCAATCAAATTCTGAAGACCCCTACCCCCAACCAATCAGACTATGAAGAACCTTTCCTATCCCACCAATCACTGATGAAACACCCTCTCCATCATAGTCTTGGGAAATCCTACTATAATACATATCAGACACTGGAGAATCTTTCCCACTTCACCAATCAGACTGATGAAACACCCTCTCCATCAATCATAGTCTTGGGAAATCCTACTATAATACATATCAGACACTGGAGAATCCCCCCCTTTACCAATCAGACTGATGAAACACCCTCTCCATCAATCATAGTCTTGGGAAATCCTACTCTAATATATATCAGACACTGGAGAATCCCCCCTCACCAATCACACTGATGAAACACCCTCTCCATCAATCATAGTCTTGGGAAATCCTACTATAATACATGTACATATCAGACACTGGAGAATCTTTCCCACTTCACCAATCAGACTGATGAAACACCCTCTCCATCAATCTAGCATGTTCCCACTTCTTGGTAAAACCCCTTGTAAATCAAAAAGCATTTTATCAGTATATTTTGCTAAAGTTACAAACAATTTTTAAGTTAAATTTTAAATCCTTTTTTATTTGAAGGTACTCATTTTTTAAAATCAACCAATTATTATCAAATACATTGCAGTAAAGTATACATTTTTATTATTTTTATTCTCAAATTCTGCTACATAGGTAATGAAATTGTTTCTTTTTACATAGATTAGAATATAGGATTCATTTTGTTTTTCTGTAAATCTTATCTCCTTTGGTAAAGTCTGCCTTGTTTTTCTAAAGAAAAATAAAACAGTTAAATTCAGGTTTCGGCAGATTTTGGCTAATTTCTTGTAAATCGACTTAGATAGGATTTGCTTATGAATTTAAAGGTATATCTCCCTTCACAATGATGAAGGATCATTTAAGGATTAATTATAACAATATGTGTATAATAATTATAGGGTCAGCTTTGGATGGCAATATGTTGTCATGTTTTTGGCATCAGGTATTTTGTATGTTTGTTTTCAAGACTGAAGGATAGTAAATCCCTCCACATAAAAAGTTAGTTTTTTTTCATGTTTCTATTTATTACTACAACGTTACCATAGTTACTCAAAAGTAAAATATAAAAATGCTATGTAGCATTAACTTAAGTGAAGAGAACCATTTTAGGCTATTAAACACAGGGTTGCGCTTAGTCTTGGGAAATCCTACTATAATACATATCAGACACTGGAAAATCTTTTACACCTCACAAATCACTGATATAAAACATCCCTCTCCCTCAATCTGATAGTCACAAGAATCCATCCCAATGATATATATTAGACAAGAGATGCCCCCCCTATCCAAGTTACAAATGAAAAGACACCCTCTCCCTCAATCATAGTCTTGGGAAATCCTACTATTCTTATATTACAGAAGGTGGAGAATCTTTCCCCTTTACCAATCAGACTGATCCCCACACCCTCTCCATCAATCATGTCTACAAAATACCCAAACTATAATGTTCCCATCAGACACAAGAGATCCCCTTTCTCTGTTTACCATGTCACACTGATGAAACACCCTCTCCATCAAGTCATAGTCTTGGGAAATCCTCTGTTTTCAATTATACAAACACCCCAATCTTTCCCCTTTACCATTCAGACTGATGAAACACTCTGTCCATCAATCATAGTCTATGGGATTGTGTCCTACTATAATATATATAATAAAATTATTCCAATCTTTTCCCTTTATCTAAATCATAACTGATGAAACACCCTAACATTCAATCTAAAGTCTTTGGGAAATTCTACTCTAATACATATCAGACGCTGGAGAAAAGCTCACCATTATTTAAGTTCTGAACAACAAAAGGTACATCATTCTATTTGAAGGTACAAATTTCCTGAGTCAACCAATCACGAATAAAATAAAATGTATTACATCCATCTTAATAATAGAAAGTATGTGTTTGTATGTTACATTGGTAATGGTATCATTTTCCAGTTTATACTGTTTGAGTTTTATAGATTTCAGTTAGGGAATACTGTAATTACATTTCCATTGTTCTCCCATATATAATGTGCACCTGTTACCATATTCACCATTACAGGTAAATCTAATTATACTGTACTATCATAATCTTACATATTCTTAGCTAATATACAAATACTGCATGCTTTGCTCTCGGAGTTTTTTTTCTGTTTAATTATATTCCCGTCCTAAATGTCTATATATGTATATGTGTATACATTGTATATGTCTATATAGTGGATGGAAAGTTTGTTTATTTGTTTTTAGAAAAATGTTTATGTATGTTTGTTTTCAAGTAATAGAGGTGGTCCCAGAAATTGACAAAGACATTTTCTTAGTTTTAAATTCATTTCACTTAGCATTTCAAACGTTACCGCTTCACTCAAAAGTTGAATATAAAAAAAATGTAGCAATAACTTAAGATTCAAACCTACTAGGGATCCCCACTCCACACACACAAACATACACACACATCCCAAACACACACACTCAAAGTTACACAAACATCCACACCCCTTGTCTTCACACACACACCTAGATCCGTCATTTTATTAGAAACAAAGTAACAATTCATTAGAGCTCCCATCCCTTTCTGCAAGTATTACTGTATCTTAGTAACAATACAGTTATATCTCAAAGTTCAAATTAAAGTATTCCCCACTCACACATCTCTTAAAGTGGTGAGAGATCCCCACATGTATTCTCAAAGTTACAAAAGGTCCCCAAACCTGTGTTCCCATGGATACAAGAGATCCACACTCTCTGTTTTCAATGTTACAAAATACCCCAACCTCCTGTTCCCAGTGATACAAGAGATCCCCACTCTCTGTTTTCAATGTTACAAAATACCCCTAACCTCCTGTTCCAAGTGATGTCTTTGATACCACTCTCTGTTTCAAAGTTGAGGGTTACCCCAACCTCCTGCTTTCCCAGTGAGAACAGAAGACATCCCCACTCTCTGTTTCCAATACTTTACAAAATCATGATAACCTCCTGTTCCCAGTCTGTACATACTCTCCCCACTCTCTGTTGTTCAGGTTAATTACTGATCAGATTGTATTATATGTCATTCAGAAGTATAATAAAATTATTCCAAGTCAATTTTCTTTGATCTAAATAAATAAATGGGGGGGGGGGGTTTTAATGTACATTTATTGAAGGAAGCAAATTTAAGTAATCAAGTTCAGATCGTCAGTAAAGCTCTCAGGTATACAAATGTCTGTTTGATATTGATATACAATGATTCAAAAGTCTACAATTTTACGATGCCTTCATTCCACTTGCGTGTATTTACTTGTGATATGGTTATGCACCCTAACACCTTTATATGAATAGCAAATGTCATAGATATTTTGAAGAACAGCTTGATCGATTACATATCATTTTCCAGGTGAAACTGTTACCTGAGTTTTACCTGAGTTTTACATTTAAAACTGTCATACCTGAAAGTGTAAACTTCTTAAAGAAGACAAAACGTACAGGTCAAAAGGTTAACATTAAAACTTTAAAATGAAATGACAGTGTAAGTGTAGACTTGAGATGTCGATATTGAAGTGGTTGTCATTGAAATATTTATAGTAAATAACTATAGACTTGTATTGTTGTAATATATAAGTGGTTGTCATGATATTTATATTAATCAAGATGAGTCCAGATTTGAGATATGTGGATACTGAAGTGGTTGCCATGTAAATTTAAGTAATAGAAAAATATTTACTTAAGATTTTGTCGAGTAATAGAATGGTTGTCCTGATATTTGAAGTTAACAAGATTTAGACTTGAGATGTCGATATTTGAATTTGGCTGTATTGATCATGATCAGTTTTGGTAGGGCTAGTGTAGACTTGACCATGGTCGACATCCAAGTAAGTGTAGATATTAAACAGTAATCAAGTGTACACACACACACACACGATACCTTGAAGTGGTTTTATTAGAAACAAAGTAACAATACAATAGACTTGAGATGTCTATTTAAAAGTTTGTCATGATATTTAGTAACAATACAATATATCTCAGACATCGATTTTGAAGTGGTTGTCTGATATTTAGTAGTAATACAATTATATCTCACACATCTTTTAAAGTTTTGCTGTATCTTAGTAACAATACAGTTATATCTCACACATCTTTTAAAGTTTTGCTGTATCTTAGTAACAATACAGTTATATCTCACAAATCTTTTTAAGTATTATGTATCTTAGTAACAATACAATTATATCTCACACATCTTTTAAAGTTTTGCTGTATCTTAGTAACAATACAATTATATCTCACACATCTTTTTAAGTATTACTGTATCTTAGTAACAATACAATTATATCTCACACATCTTTTTAAGTATTACTGTATCTTAGTAACAATACAGTTATATCTCACACATCTTTTAAAGTATTGCTGTATCTTAGTAACAATACAATTATATCTCACACATCTTTTAAAGTATTGCTGTATCTTAGTAACAATACAATTATAGACTTGAGATGTTTATTGAAGTGGTTGCTGTATCTTAGTAACAACTACAGACTTTATATCTCATTGAATGGTTGTAAAGATATTATTAAGTAATCTTAGTATAGACTACAGTTATATCTCACACATCTTTTAAAGTATTACTGTATCTTAGTAACAATACAGTTATATCTCACACATCTTTTAAAGTATTACTGTATCTTTTAAAATGATCCTATTCATCCTCCAACTTTGTCTTTGTACCATTTTACGTTAAATAAAGATGAGGGTTAATTATAACTTATAATGCTTTGCACTCAGAACAGAAGTACATCAAACAGCATAAACATTCCCATACTTTATTATTCATGATAATATATATAAAGGAGTCTGTACATACTCTCACTTTGATATTGTTCAGGTTATTTACTGATACAGCTGTATTATAATCTTAATCTCCCTGTAATTTGAATAGGCAAGTGTAGTCTTTTTTTTTTTTTTTCAGATATTAAAGTAGTTTTCTTGGTTCTCATGTACATTTAAGTAAACTTGTAGACTTGAGATATCAGATATTAAAGTAGTTTTCATGATATTTAAGTAATCAAGTATAGACTTGAGATGTCAATATTGAAGTGGTTGTCATGATATTTAAGTAATCAAGTATAGACTTGAGATGTCGATATTAAAGTAGTTTTCATGATATTTAAGTAATCAAGTAACCAGTAGACTTGAGATGTCAGATATTGAAGTGGTTGTCATGATATTTAAGTAATCAACTATAGACTTGAGATGTCGATATTGAAGTGGTTGTCATGATATTTAAGTAATCAAGTGTAGATTTCAGATGTAGATATTGAAGTGGTTGTCATGATATTTAAGTAATCAAGTGTAGACTTGAGATGTCGATATTGAAGTGGTTGTCATGATATTTAAGTAATCAAGTGTAGCAATTAGACTTGAGATATCAGATATTGAAGTGATTTTCTTGATATGAAGTAGTCAAGTGTAACCAGTAGACTTGAGATATCAGATATTAAAGTAGTTTTCTTGATATACAAGTAATTAAGTGTAACCAGTAGACTTGAGATATCAGATAGTAAAGTGGTCACAATCAAGACAAATAAATAGTTGCACCGGCCTACGTGGCTGAATGGTTAGAGCATGGTGCTTTGAACCATGAAATCACTCACTTCTGGTTAGCACAAGTTTGAGCCCTACTTGAACATAAACTGATATTTGTAAGAAAGTTTTCCAGTTTATTTGCAGAAATCCGGTAATCAATCCCAGGTACATTACAACCAGATTCACTTCCACCATTTAAAACTAGATGCCACCATAAAACTGAAAAACTGTTGAGTATGGCATAAAACAAAATTAAAGTCAATAAAAACAGTTTCATTTTTTTCTCTTTTATACTTTCAGGAGGCACAGGTGCCCTCACAGACCTAACAATGTGATCATGAAGGGAAACCAGCCTTGTAACATAACAGAATATAACAATGTATACAAGGCCCACCCCTTGCAGCTTCGAGATAGTTGTAAGCCACCTGCTGAGGCACCCAAAGGCGGTCATTTTGAGTCTAAAACAACACAGAGGTAAAGCATTCTTATTCCAGAGTATAATAGTATTCCAATTGATGGAGTGTCACTATAAAAAATAACTCCAAAAGCTGGGCACTTGCATGTATTTTAAGAGTTGTTGCCCTTTATTGATTGGTCCATGCTGGGGACTGTTTATTTCTTGAATATGCCTTATTTATCATTTGATTGAAGTGGTCATAAAACCACAAAGTCCAACAGTATACTACATGTAAATTTCAATGTAGGACCATTTACATTGCTGAGATAAGTCTAAATAATACATCTAGAGTAAGTTGTAAGATACAGAACTGAGATCCATCCTAAACATACCACTAATATACTAAAAGCAGTCTAGTGGTAGAGTTCGAATGGCAAGTGAATGGTCCTGGGTTTGAAAATTGGAAGTGACTGTTCCTGTGCCAAAGGCTCAGCATATGAAGGAAAAGTTACAAGTCTTTGAGATGAGGCTGAAAACTGAGGTCCCGTGTCACGGAAGGCATGGAACATATAAGACACCTGACGTCAGTCCATAGCACAGGTCAAAATTTGTAACACTTCATCTAAAGCCCATGATATCTCAATATAAGTCAAAACATTCTTGACGGGATGTAAAACAATAAACAAACAAACAAAACAAAAATATATACTATAAATAGTGAAGACTTGTTCTTTGTTTTTTGTCCCCATATCATTTACTACTTATTATCATGTTAGTAACACTGTTTGGAACCGCCATGTTCAAGTTGTGAAAGCATCACAATTTAAAGAATGTATCAGTTACCCTTAATCTAAATATTTGGACACAATCTCTCTTGTTTCCTTTATTTTTTTACAAGTCTGTCAAGTTTTCAAATGTTTTAGATACTTCTGTACAACATTATTGTTTCATTCCTCTTTTATGATATACATGTAGTTATATTTATCATAGTACACAAACTCCTGAACACACATTCATGTTCAAAGAATCTTTTCAGCTTTATTTGCGATGTTTTATAGTTAAATTGTGAAAAATTTTGTGTGTAGACACAATCCGGAAAATGTCTCAACATAGTTTATTTAAGGAACAAAAAAGATGATAATAAAAGAATCAATAATGGTAACAAACAAACTACTTAGACACACATATGCCAATAGTATTTCAATTTAGGTCATTTTCCCATAGCTTTCTCTGTTAAATCATTTTTTGTATTATAATTGGACCGACTCACACATTGTATATATATTCAGTGAAATCTTGTTAACATTTGAACATTGGTGTGTACTATGGACAACTTTCGAAATTCATTTGCAGGACTTTTTCTTTCAGTTTGAGAGAAATGCCATTGGCAACATAATTCAGAATTTAATGTGAATTTGTGTCAAATTGGGATAAATTGTTGGCACATATTGACATCTCCATATGAAGGAATTTCTTTTTGAAATGCATTTACCCTTTCGTTAATTTATTTTCACTACGATCGTGGCCTCAATACCAAATTGGACAAAGTGCATGTATTTATAACTGAGATGCGAAATATGCGAAGAATGAAGCTAACCATTTATTCTTTGTTTATAGTTAGTGACATCAAGAAAATACATATTGCAGATTAAGAAAAAATATTGCTCCTCAAAATAAAACTTAAAAAAAAAAAATTCAGATGAAAATAAAGAGACTTTCTTATAAATATATGAAATTACACAAGTATTGATGAAAGCATTATAAATTTGTGACAGTTACTGGAAAAAAAAATTCTTTTAACATATAAAAAAAAATATGAAAAATGGCATTAATTGACATTACTAATGGCATCTGAGTATACATCAGTATCAAAACTATATTGACTTTGTCAACACACACCTTTGGATCCCCCATTAGCACATATTAATAAAAAGAAGCTTTCACAATCTGTCCTGACTAAGTTGAGATTTTGATTTTAATAATACTTATGTCAATTACTTACTCTCTGTAAGAAATGTAAACAAAATTGTTCCTATGTTTGTGGGAGTTCCTAACAGCATGGTAACAGGTAAACTCACAATTTGAACTCTCTATATGTCCCATAGGTAGATATATCTATAATATATAAGATGATTCAACAGAATTTAATCCCAATTTAAAATTGGTTGTTTGCCCAGGGAGTTCATTTCCAGGGTCAATTTGCCAAGGCAGTTAAAATTGGACCACATCAATTCAATATTAACAGTAGGCTTATTGTTTAAAGTATACTAAATAATAATAATTTTCACTTTCAGAAAAACATGTTAATGAAAATAATCCTGTATTTTCAAACATACATTTTTATATATATTTGAATATATCTGAATATACACCCTAAACAAATAAATAAATGAATCTCTCTCTCTCTCTCTCTCTCTCTCTCTCTCTCTCTCTCTCTCTCTCTCTCTCTCTCTCTCTCTCTCTCTCTCTCTCTCTCTCTCTCTCTCTCTCTCTCTCTCATTTATTAATTACAAAAGGAGGTTGACACCTTCTCGCACATTAAATAATTAATAAGTAATCAGTGTGTTTCTGTAATATTGTATCTTAGTATGATTCTATGGAGACTAATGAAATTGAGGCTGAATGGTTAGATTATAACATAGGTATATTTATGTATACATTATTTATTCTATTTACTTCTACCTGTACATCAATAAAGTCCACTCCAGTTGTTTGTATCAATATTTACCTGTACTGCTATAGTGATGAAATTAAATGTGAATGTTTCTCCATCCATTGGGAAATTTACAGGTAGGATGTGAGAGGGACACATAGGGTAGATCCAGCATAGTCAATTAAATCATATCTGGAAATACTATGTCATTGAAACCACAGTCACCTCCCCTTTTTTCCTGACTGTCAGATTTGTGCACAAACCACAGTTATCTCCCCCCTTTTTTCCTGACTGTCAGCTATATAGTACACAGATTGTCAATGATACTTATGGAAGCATTTATGTTTTGTCATTTATATAACATTTCTTATCTTCATATCAGTATATCTGTATGTGATCTCTGATGGTTTATACATAAGTCATATCAGATATCAAGATCTCTCTATGTGTATCTATTAAACATTAGTGTGTCTAGGTATTTAACTTAAATGAGTGTATATAACTTGTCATTGGCTTTAAAATAATCATATATGCTGACTAAAGCCATGTTTGTCACAATGTCAAATCAGTCATAATGTCAGATTTGTCAGAATGTCAGGTCTGATGTCAGATTTGATATCAGCAATATATAGAGCTTCATCTGAAGTGCAGAATATAGTAACTGCCAATCAGAGCCACTGTAAAATCTTTAACACACTGAAGTGCAGAATATAGTAACTGCCAGTGAGGGCCACTGTAAAATCTTTAACACACTTAAGTATAGAATATAGTAACTGCCAATTAGAGCCAGTGTAGCAGCTTCAAAATGGATTGATTTGTGGTTCAGATGAATTTGAAAAGAATTTATAAATGCCAGCTAAAAACAAAAAAACTTTAAATTACTGTGACAAAGCTAAACTGACTTTATATTATTTAACTGCCACTTATGTTAGTCAGGATGCTGACCACTAAACTATTCACACACCAGTGTGGTCATCTGCTGCCACTTATGTTAGTCAGGATGCTGACCACTAAACTATCCACACACCAGTGTGGTCATCTGCTGCCACTTATGTTAGTCAGAATGCTGACCACTAAACTATCCACACACCATTGTGGTCATCTGCTGCCACTTATGTTAGTCAGAATGCTGACCACTAAACTATCCACACACCAGTGTGGTCATCTACTGCCACTTATGTTAGTCAGAATGCTGACCACTAAACTATCCACACACCAGTGTGGTCAGATGCTACCACTTATGTTAGTCAGAATGTTGATCGCTAAACTATTCACACACCTGAGTGGTTAGATGCTGCCACTTATGTTAGTCAGGATGCTGACCACTAAACCATCCACACATCAGTGTGGTCATCTGCTACCACTTATGTTAGTCAGAATGTTGACTACTAAATTATCCACACACCAGTGTGGTCATCTGCTATCACTTATGTTAGTCAGAATGCTGACCACTAAACTATCCACACACCAGTGTGGTCATCTGCTGCCACTTATGTTAGTCAGAATGCTGACCACTAAACTATCCACACACCAGTGTGATCATCTTCTGCCACTTGTGTTATTCAGGATGCTGATCGCTAAGCTATTCACACACCAGTGTGATCATCTTCTGCCACTTGTGTTAGTCAGGATGCTGATCGCTAAGCTATTCACACACCAGTGTGATCATCTTCTGCCACTTGTGTTAGTCAGAATGCTGACCACTAAGCTATTAACACACCTGAGTGGTTAGATACTGCCACTATGTTAGTCAGAATGCTGATCGCTAAGCTATTAACACACCTGAGTGGTTAGATACTGCCACTTATGTTAGTCAGAATGCTGACCACTAAACTATTCACACACCAGTATGGTCAGATGCTACCACTTATGTTAGTCAGAATGCTGATCGCTAAGCTATTAACACACCTGAGTGGTTAGATAGATAGGAACAGTCAAGAGAAAAAAAGCCCACCAGTAAATAGTTCATATTTGTAACTGTTATACACATGTATTATAGACTTTGATATTTGGCCTTTGTTCTATTACTTCACTGCACAAACTAATAACAACAGCCATAGATGATTTTTCTTCCAAGTGATTAAACTCATTTATAGAGTAAATCACCCAGTGCAAATTGTAAATTCTGAAAAAAAACAATGATTTGGATTGATTAAATAATTTTAAATGCTTTTATTTTTGGAATATTTCCAGTAGTGAGGTATTAAATCTGACACATCTGAGATAAAAAAGGGTGACAAACATTCTGTCTTCCAGCATGCATCATTGATCTGTCTTTATTCTACAGGCTATAGATAAATATTTCATTCTGTAATTACAGTTTGTTTATCCATGTTATGACACGATCAGGAAAAAAATTCATTTATTCATAAAGCAGAAAACATTGAATGATTAAAAAATTGTTTTTTTTTTTTATCACACTCCTGTGAGGATATTTTCTAAGTTGTGTAAATATTCAAGATTCAGAACAGAGCTCCCAGATGTACCTCCATTAATTATACATGGAGGATCCATTTGCTCCAGTCTTATGACCATTGGACTACAACATTTAAGCCATTAGGTATTTGATTGTCTTCAAGTGTGACTACTCAGGTGTGTTTATACTGATATAGTCGCCACAGCAATCTTCATGGTTTTGGATATATAAGATTGAGTTCGCGACAATTCTAACACAAGGAACAAATATTGTATAGTACTTTGTTGGTAACTGTTGAGCATATAAGACGTCTGTTAGTAACCTGGTACACAAGTGAATATTAACATGGCAGAAAGTGGACAAGTAAGAACGACTGATGGAGGAGGAGGCACTCAGCAAAGTGAACCAGCTAAAGATGTCACAGCTTCCCCATCTAAAGTCAGTGTTGGAAATCAAAATACTGGGGATACCGCTACAGTTCGTAGTTATCAACCAAGTGCCCAGGGGTCACAGAGAGGGGCAGTTTCAGAAAGAGATATGGCTGACAATAAGTCTATACTGACAACCAATCAAGATGATGCGCACTCAGTGGCAAGTGCACACCAAAGTGCAGATAGAAAGAGTCTATACAGCACAACAAAGAAGGAATGGCGAGGTAAAGAGGGAAGAGAGAATATGACTATCAAAGAAGAAGATGCGCATGACAGACGCTCACAAAGAGCAGATAATGGCAGACAGCAGGGTGGGTCACCACCAATGAGGGGACAAGTCAGTGATACAAAAAATAAAGTGGTATCTCCAAGAGGCAATGCAAATAAGAATAAACCTCAGGATGCAGAAATGGATGGAAAAGTTAGTAGTCCCCATATTGTAACACAGAAGAATCAAAAAATTATAAAAGATAGGGATGCTAATGCACAGTGGCAGTCTGAATGGGAAATGAAGGAGTTTATAAAGCCAAAGGTTGAGCCATATCCAAGATATGATCCAAATAGGTCAGTCAATTCTCGAGATTCTGATAAACATTGGCAACATATGTTAGCTGAGAGGGCTCAAGGTGACACACAAATGTATAAGGTTAGCACTGCAGACAGTGCAAGTACAAGTGTGAGTAATCAAATCAAATCAACATCTAAAGATGGTGTCTTCTACCCGGGACAGTTACCTACATCAAAGTTGGGAGAATCAAAACAAAAAGATGTCACCATTCGGAATTATGGTGATTTCCATGGTAATACACCTAGAAAGTCAATTCGTGAACTACAACAGAGAGATGTGTCACCCCAGAAATATGGCGATTTTTATCCAGCAAGGCGGTCAATACATGTAGAAAGCACTGATTTTATGACTCAACTGGATGAAGAAAGCCAACTGCGAGGACATCAAAATAAATCAACACATTCTTCAGCCCAGAAAAGGGATTTCTCTAGACATGGAAGCAGTAACAACACAAAAAATGTGGGTGATGAACCCTATTGGCTGGTGATGGATTTAGAGACAAATAAAGGTTACAGAGTGAAGAAATCAGGTACCCCCCAGTCAGCAGTGAGAAACGCTAGATCTAGTCAGATGTCTAACTCAGGTAGAGGTTTTAATGCAGAAGATTTTAATCAAATGCAAAATAATTCCGATCGGTTGAGTCCAAATAAAATTCGCGGATATAATGGAAATGATGATAGAGTTAGTATAGATGGTCAGCGTTCAAAGTCCATCGACAGTGGATTGGTAAGAAAACCAAGGGCTCCATGGGAATCGCCTGCATTTTCTTACAATTCCGGAACACCAAGGAAAAATCCAGATGATATATTCCGAAGGGACAAATCAGCACAAAGGAAAACTAAAGCTAGCTCAGTAGACAGCAAGGCACCATGGGAAGCCTCAGAAATAGAGAAAAAGGGAATGACACCCAAGAAAAATCATGATGACCTATTTAGAAGAGATAGTTATTTTAAGGATCGGGGCAATACCGGGAATAGCAAACAGTCAAATGCTCCATGGGAAACCCCAGTAAATGGAGGATATTCCAATGACTTTGATGTTATGTTTGGAAAACCTGCATATCATGGGAAAATGCATATGAATGGAATGAGAAAAAGTAATTCCATTGATAACGGCTACAGGAGTAGCTGGGAAACACTGCCACCAAAGAACAAGACTAAAGCCGAGGAATATCATAAAATGCTGCACAATGATTACCTTCATCCTCGAGGACAAGGGTACTGATGTCCTCTATATAGAGGTGTAGCATTAGCCATTGTGACCGGATACTGGTCAGTTAATCTTGATACTTTTGTTGTTCAACCTATAGTTAACATTGTCTAACAGTTTATCATCCTAAGTGTACATGATATGTTGAACATGATCTTCTTCACCAAGTTCATTGAAAATAAAGAGGAAATAGAGGATTACAACAATGATGATGTTGGACAGACTGTTTATTGTTATTGTGTCAATGTTATTGCTGTTGTGTTTTCCCGTAAAATCAGATCATCGTCACAGCTGTTTATATTTTACACTACAAGTGTTTTTTCTGTTTTTTACCCACATTTTTCACTATTTCATATATCAAAGGATGGACAATTGAAGCATTTAGTTTCCAGTTTAGTTACTCACTAAGGAAGAGCAAAAAATATACACACAAAATGAAGCATTTGCATCAATGGAGAAAGGAAAATATAGATAAATATTGAATTGTTAGTGTTAATAAATTGACTTGGATAACTTATTTCCTCTCAAGAAAAACAAGAATATGGATTTAAGAAACAACAATCTAGACTTTTTCTACTATAATTTCAACCAGGGATTTTGAATTTTCATTTGAAGTCCAATCAAAGTTTGATTACAGATATTGGATTTCTCAATAGAAAGGTATTTGTGTTCAAATCTATACATACGCAGAATCAAATTTATTTTATTTGGTGGCTGCCACATAGTTAACTGGTGGCTGCCACATAGTTAACTGGTGGCTGCCACATAGTTAACTGGTGGCTGCCACATAGTTAACTGGTGGTTAACACATAATTATGAGGCATTTGGTCAAAACTCTGATTTATTCAAAAACAAAAATGGTCTCTTCATCTATGTCTATGTGATTTTTAAGATTAATATATAATCTCTCTAGTAAGTGTTTTACAGCCATTGTCGACTTATATGCGTCAGAATTTTATTTGTCTTAATTATTACTTTTGGTATTAATTTCATGAGTGGGACATAACATTACCTGGAAACAATATTTAAGTGTTTATAAGTTAATTAATTTATTGTAATAACAAAGAAATGCAAAGAAAATTTCCTGATGACAGGCAAAAACTATTACCTTGATGTCAAGATGCAACACTATGAAATTGACACTAAAGATTTAAAGTGCGACTGCCATTTATTTATGTGGCTACCACCAGATAACTAGGATAAAAATACAGTGGCTGCCAGATAAAAAAAATTTCTAATCTGGCACCTACAGGCTTCTGTACTTAAAAAGATATCATTTATTCAAGATTACTTCAAAGTTCCAAATTGTCCTGGGCTAAATCTTATCAAGATTTATATCACCATGTCTGACATAATTCACGTGTAAATTTTTATTTCTTCTTGGTTTGTATCTTACTATTATTATTTTATTTTTCCCAAAAAGATTTACAGTATAATGTACATGTATGGATAGAAGCAATATTAATATAAACAATACACGTCATCTGACTTCTGAAACCATAGTTAAGTGAATGGTGTGCTACTGTAAAATCATAACTAAGACTTCAGCCCGATGGACAGGTGGATGTACTTACAGATGCAGACAATATGTGCAGCATCCCACCCCATCCTGCTCCGATACAGGACTAATTAAAAACATGTATTTGACTTGCTAAGGAAGGAAAGTACACAAGCTACATGTTAATCCATTCACCCTTAAAGACGCATTTGGACTGGTCAAAGTCATTAAATTACAGAAGGGTTCATTGTTTTTCAGGGGTTGATGTGTTAAGGTGTATCGTTACTTTAACTGTCAGAACAAATCAATAAAGAGCTACAAGTTAAGTAGTTAAATACTTAATTCTCTTCAGCCATTAAAAATTGTCCACCACAGTATAACCATAAATTCAAAATAACTAATCTTCCTTTGTCATTTACAAGTCTGTATGTCAACTCATCAACCCCTGAAAAACAATGGACACTTCTGTAAATCAATGACCTGGTCAGCCCAAATGTATCTGTAGGGGTGAACAATTTACTGTAATGAGACTAATGTTACTGTAACCACGTTTCTATGTACATTTAGACACATGTGAGATACATTACTATCCATAATGATTGACATCAGAAATTTGTATTTGTGTCCCATTTACCTGTTGATGGCCTATATGTTCAGGTAAATACAGTAAAACTTTTTTTAGCTACCACCTGTGTACAAAGACCACCTGGTCACAAAGACCTTTTGTTGCTGTCCCCAATTAGTGTCACAAAGACCTTTTGTTGCTGTCCCCAATTCGTACCATTTGTGTATAAAGACCATCTCCCTATAAAGACCTGTTTTCTTGTGTCTCTAAGGAGGTTTTATATACAAGTTTAACTGTACATACTAGAGGTACAGAGAAACCTGTCCATATCAACAATAATACCTAGTTCTAAATACTGACAAATTGTCGTATATATATATATATATATACTTAGATAATGTAGATATACAAATGATAGTAATAAGGGGAGATAACTGTAGTAATGGCAGAAATTGTAATGAAAAGGAATGTGGCGATACTTAATTTTCACTATGTGATGAAAATGAATATTTCCAACATTGTTAAATTGTTTGTCTAGCTTTCTGAATATCATAAAACAAGATAAAGATGAATAACATAATATAACAAAAGTTGAATGTTGAAATGGTCCAGTGTGAAACATTTTATATACCATGCTTTTAATAGTATGTTGTCATTTTGCAATGAGAAATTACCAATCCTTTGAAGTATTCTGCACACACACACAGACACAGACACACACACACACACACACACATACACACACACACTCACACACTTACTAACAGACTCACATAGACACACACATACACACACACATTAACAGACTCACACACACACAAAGACACACACACACACACACACACACACATTAACAGACTCATGTCATGTATGTTAGAATGAAATGTTTTACTTGAATGATGGCCAAAAGAAAAAATCAACAAAAAATATTGGGCAGGAATTTTCTTTTGAAGGAATAATCATTAAAATCTAAACCAACAAAAATAAATGATTTTGTAGTACATTATAGTACATCTTCATTCTTCAACATTTTACAAAACATTTTCAAACAAATGAAAAATGTGGGGCCTCCGTGACCGAGTGGTTAGAGCATTGCACTTTAATTCACAAGGCCTCTCAAGTCTGGTTCGAATCCCGCTAGGGTCATTTCAAATTAAGTGGAAAGTTTGCCAGTTTTCTTGCGGAAGGTCGGTGGTCTTTACACGGGTAACCACCCCGGTTACCTCCTCCACCAATAAAAACTGGACGCCATCATATGACTGAAAGATTGTTGAGTATGGCGTAAAACAAAAAATCAAAATCAAATAAAAAATGTTAGTAAGGGAGATAACCCACTTGCAACAAAGATTTTAGCATGTATTTTGTTATTTTCTGAATTTTCACTGTTTTATATAGGTCATTAAATCATATTTGTACAAGTATCTATCAGATAAATGCAAATTGTTAAAGTAATTATATGTATTTGCTATTGTAGGGAAGACTTTATTAAACATCCAATGGATAAGCCATATGTACGAGTTCCTGAACAATACAAGCGTCCAGAGGGCAATATTGAGGATATGACTTCCTACAAAAAGGAGTATACAGGTTAGTTATACAGGAAAAGATAGAAAGAAAGACAGACAGATGAATACATAGACTTAGATAGTGTTAGACAGCATGTCAGGATATATGTAAATTGAAACCGGTTGTCAGAGTGAAAGGGGGAAAATGTCAGAAAAAGTAATTAATGTAGAGACAAACAGAATGCTTGGAGCCATTGTATCAGAGAAGAATGAAAGCATCAGAAAAAGTCAGATAGCATAAGATAGACCAAAGGGTGTGGGGACATTATGTCAGAGAAGGGATAAGAATGCCAGAAAATGTTAGACAAGCCTGAGGTATATGTACATGTAGTTTTCAGATAATTGGATATAGTAAAGGCTTGGGCTTGGTATAAGACATTTTCAAATAATGGGATGTAATTAAGGTCTGGGCTTGGTATAAGAAGTTTTCAAATAATGGGATGTAGTTAAGGTCTGGGCTTGGTATAAGTAGTTTTCAAATAATGGGATGTAATTAAGGTCTGGGCTTGGTATAAGAAGTTTTCAAATAATGGGATGTAGTTAAGGTCTGGGCTTGGTATAAGTAGTTTTCAAATAATGGGATGTAGTTAAGGTCTGGGCTTGGTATAAGTAGTTTTCAAATAATGGGATGTAATTAATGCCTGGGATTGGTATAAGAAGATTCCAAGTAATGGGATTTAGTTAAGGCCTGGGCAAGGTATATGTAGTTTTCAAATAATGGGATGTACATGTAGTTAAGGCCTGGGCTTGATATATGCAGTTTTCAAATAATGGGATGTAATAAAGGCTTGGGCCTGTTATAGGTAGTATTCAATAATGGGATGTATTGAAGGCTTGGGCCTGTTATAGGTAGTATTCAATAATGGGATGTATTGAAGGCTTGGGCCTGGTATAGGTAGTATTAAATAATGGGATGTATTGAAGGCTTGGGCCTGGTATAGGTAGTATTAAATAATGGGATGTATTGAAGGCTTGGGCCTGGTATAGGTAGTATTAAATAATGGGATGTATTGAAGGTTTGGGCCTGGTATAGGTAGTATTAAATAATGGGATGTATTGAAGGCTTGGGCCTGGTATAGGTAGTATTCAATAATGGGATGTATTGAAGGCTTGGGCCTGGTATAGGTAGTATTAAATAATGGGATGTATTGAAGGCTTGGGCCTGGTATAGGTAGTATTCAATAATGGGATGTATTGAAGGCTTGGGCCTGTTATAGGTAGTATTAAATAATGGGATGTATTGAAGGCTTGGGCCTGGTATAGGTAGTATTCAATAATGGGATGTATTGAAGGCTTGGGCCTGGTATAGGTAGTATTAAATAATGGGATGTATTGAAGGCTTGGGCCTGGTATAGGTAGTATTAAATAATGGGATGTATTGAAGGCTTGGGCCTGTTATAGGTAGTATTAAATAATGGGATGTATTGAAGGCTTGGGCCTGGTATAGGTAGTATTAAATAATGGGATGTATTGAAGGCTTGGGCCTGGTATAGGTAGTATTAAATAATGGGATGTATTGAAGGCTTGGGCCTGGTATAGGTAGTATTAAATAATGGGATGTATTGAAGGCTTGGGCCTGGTATAGGTAGTATTAAATAATGGGATGTATTGAAGGCTTGGGCCTGGTATAGGTAGTATTAAATAATGGGATGTATTGAAGGCTTGGGCCTGTTATAGGTAGTATTCAATAATGGGATGTATTGAAGGCTTGGGCCTGGTATAGGTAGTTTTCAGATAGTTGGATGCAGTTAAGGCCCGGGCCAGGTACTACCAGATTTGATTAAGTAGATACCTGGATATACTTGCAGAGTATTACATATTTACCTCTCTCAATTTCATGAACATTTTAAGTTAAATTTCTTATTTCACCATATGACAAATAAAAGTACATTGAGTAGGGTACTCCAAATTTGAGTGTTTTTAAACTATTAATTTGTTATAGCTGAAGTTAAACTCAGATGATAAATAATTTCTTTATTTTTTGTAAGTATTAATTAATGCACTTAATGAAATTTTCCACTTGCAGTATAAATTTGGCATGTTTTTATCTGAAAAGTGTACAAATTGAACTGAAATTAAATATGTACTGACTTTGTGCTTGTTGGGCACCATAAGACTTTAAAAATCCGTACTAAGTCTAACAATTTACTGAACATTTGCTAATTTTGAAAACCAATTGCCTTAACATGCAAAATTGAGAATATTCTCATATGCAAGTTCTTGAATTTAATGTTGCCAGACCCAGATCATATCTTGGAGTTCATTATCCAATGGTTTTACAGTAATGCTGTTTCATCACTTGCTAAATAATCTTTAAATGAAATGAGGAAGAAAAATTGCTACAAATTTGTATCTTCAAATTTGCATTGAGGCCACATTTACACTAGTACTAATAGAAAGTAGTGTGTATATTTAAAAACTTGATGACATTTGGTTTATTTCTTTGTTATCCCGTCACCTTAATGGGTGTGGCAAGAAACTGACATTGATGCCTGAAGATTGATGTACTTATTGACATTGTCAGGTATTTACTATGAATTACCTGAAACTGTTTACCTGATGTTTATAACGAATGTGGGATTGGCCTGTATAAATATCTGCTATCATGTCTCAATGGCGCAGTTGCTAGGCAAAACAATGGGACACAAAAATACATTATCTGTTGCTGTTTTGATAAGACATAATTATATATAATAAGAAGCTCTATCTAATTTATCTTGACTGTTTTAATCTATCATCAATATACTTGTAACTCCATTTTTTATTCCAAATCTGAAAGAAAACTGCATATATTGCCAGGCTTGGGGGTATTCTGAAGAAAATAGCTAAGCCTAAGCTTAGTCTGACTTTTGATTAATAGATATATCATGTGTTATATATTGGCTTTATTTGCCATTTAAAATCATGGTACTCAATGCAGTTACAAATGTTTATAGGTGTAAAAAGATCATTCTACTATCAAGATAATAAAACTGTTTATATCTGCATATAATTGAACAGTTCATGTTTTGTCTCAATAGTAGATGGCTTAAAAGAAATATATATGTGTGTGTACTTGTGTGTTTGTGTCTGTCTGTGTCTGTTTGTGTGTTAATGTCTCTGTGAACAAGTCTGTATATGTGCCTCTGCCTGTGTGTATGTTGGTGTGTCTGTGTCTCTGCCTGTGTGTTTGTTGGTGTGTCTGTGTCTCTGCCTGTGTGTTTGTTGGTGTCTCTGTGTCTCTGCCTGTGTGTATGTTGGTGTGTCTGTGTCTCTGCCTGTGTGTTTGTTTGTGTGTCTGTGTCTCTGCCTGTGTGTTTGTTGGTGTGTCTGTGTCTCTGCCTGTGTGTTTGTTGGCTTTCTGTGTCTCTGCCTGTGTGTATGTTGGTGTGTCTATGTCTCTGCCTGTGTGTTTGTTGGCTTTCTGTGTCTCTGCCTGTGTGTATGTTGGTGTGTCTGTGTCTCTGCCTGTGTGTTTGTTGGCTGTCTGTGTCTCTGCCTATGTGTATGTTGGTGTGTCTGTGTCTCTGCTTGTCTGTGTATGTGTGTGTGTTGGTGTGTCTGTGTCTCTGCTTGTGTGTGTGTGTGTGTTGGTGTGTCTGTGTCTCTGCTTGCTTGTGTGTATGTTTGTGTGTTGGTGGGTCTATGTCTCTGTGTGTATGTGTGTGTTGGTGTGTGTATATATATGTGTGTGTGTGTGTGTCTGTGTCTGTGTGCTTCTGTGTATGTTGGTGTGTCTGTGTCTCTGCTTGCCTATGTGTGTGTTGGTGTGTCTGTGTCTGTGTATGTTTGTGTGGTGGTGTGTCTATGTCTCTGTGTGTATGTGTGTGTTGGTGTGTGTTTGTGTGTCTGCTTGCCTGTGTGTATGTTGGTGTGTCTGTGTCTCTGCTTGCCTGTGTGTGTCTCTACTTGCTTGTGTGTATGTTTGTGTGTTGGTGGGTCTATGTCTCTGATTGTGTGTATGTGTGTTTGTGTGTCTGTGTCTCTGATTGTGTGTATGTGTGTGTTGGTGTGTCTCACGGCCTGTGTGCATTGGTGTGTCTGTGTCTCTGCTTGTGTGTATGTATGTGTTGGTATGTGTGTGTGTGTGTGTTGGTGTGTATGTGTGTCTCTGCTTATGCATGCAAATTACAGTTTGGGTGCAAGGAGAGCAATTGCTTTTTTCTTTTTCAATCTTTTATTCAGCCCTTATTATTTTGCAACAAGTTAGGATGTAGTAAATCTTTTGTTAGATAATAACATCTAACTATCAATCAATATAAACTATAATACTGTGTGACTTTAACATAGTTCCTGAATGGTTTCATAGCATTATAAAATGTCTTCACAATTTCCTTCGTGATAAATTGAGAAAGAAAACCTACATTGTATAGATAAGTTTTCACAATGGCATTTAAATCCCTGAATGATGTATAAACAAAATTTTCAAAGCAAATTTGTTTTTAGGAAGACTTAAATATGTGCCAGGTAATATCCTATTCCATTTAATTAAGTGAACCGGGTTTGTCATGACAAATAAACTGTTTAAAGATTTGTTTACTGGTTGCTAAGTAAGTTTGTTGAGTAAAGAAAGACAACTCTTGCAGATTTAAACCCTTAGTTTACCTCAGTCGGTGTTTGCTATTGTGGCCTTCCCTCAGTCGGTCTGTCAATTTTAGGTTTTTGTTTAAAGGTAAATTAGCTGTGTTTACCAAAAAGAATTATTTCATTTTTTTTACTATTACTACTTTTATTTGATGTATAATAACAAATAAGAGCTATATACACATGCAAAAAAAAATCTTATATTCCTATTTATTTTTTGAAAATAAGATCAGGTCCATTGTGGTACAAATAGTAAGGTTGCTATGAAATGTCCACAAATATACAGTCCTTGATAGGTGTTAATATGAATATTTAGAATATTAGAGTTTAAAAAGGTTACAAAGAATATTCTCTCTCTCTCTCTCTCTCTCTCTCTCTCTCTCTCTCTCTCTCTCTCTCTCTCTCTCTCTCTCTCTCTCTCTCTCTCTCTCTCTCTCTCTCTCTCCAGTTTTTAATTCATGATAGGGTAAACTAAATATAGCTAAAAAACACATGACAGTCTAATCATGTTGTTTGTGAGATATAGCAAACCCCTTTCTGCCAAAAATGAATATAAGCTTAAAATAGAAATGAACAGCAATAACTGTACATAAGACATAAAACATATATTCATGTTGATAGGTTGGTTATAAAATATCTCTGTAATATAATAAAAAAAATTCTCTTAAAAACGAAGTGCCTAAATATGAATTGACCTAAATCAACAACGTATATAAGTTCATGCAGTGATTTTAAGGAAGAAGATATTGAACTTTGACCAAACACATTTTGATAATAATTGTTATTTGAAGAGGTTTCCGTCCCTGGTGATTGATATATAAAATGCACTTAAACCAACAACACTGGTGTCAGATCTAAGCAAATAGATACAAGTCATGAAATGAATTATATAAAGCACTAAAATGACTAACAACATGGACAAAAATAAATATGTGGGGGGGTTGTGTGTGGTTGTTATTCTTTTGTATGCCATGTTGTTAACACAAATTCTTCAGACCTACAGTCCCCAGATTTTGGTTATAACAGTTTACTGCGGTATCCAAAGGTTGGGTCAATGGTTTCTTCTATACAAATTAAGTTACTTCTGTTACACTATGACTTAAGGAGTTTATGTTCGTTACACATGTATATATTTCTTTTAGTTAAAACGATTCATAACAAACTTGAAACACAAACATGCCAGTCACTCCACTTTTGACGTTTAGAGAAGAGCATGCTGAACATGGCTAATTATTTATCTCATCGATTAAATTAGCATACAAACTGGTTTAATACTTTCAAGTGATAGATAAAGAGCATACTTGAGATTTTTTAACTAATCAGAAATATATAAGTATATTCATATATTAAAATTGCAAATCATAAACCAATACAAGGATCATTTGAACTTGATATTTACCTGCTCACCAGCTTAAACCTGACCTATATTTTTTGAAATATAAGTATATATTAGTTTTATATATATATGCAGTTTATTTGATGATTCGAGCTCACAAAGAATATATAAAAATCTCAGATACCAAAGTATAAATCAATAGGATGTCCAGGACATAGATACAAATCCGGTAAAAATGGACAAACACGGACCTCTGGAAACCAAGAGGTGGGATCAGGTGCCATGGAGGAGTAAGCATCCCCTGTCGACCGGTCACACCCGCCGTGAGTCCATAGTCAAGTCCAATGAAACACGTGAGGAGTGTATCCTCGTCACAATTGGTACAGACATCTCAACAACCGCCAACAAAAAGGCAACTCAACATTTCACTTAGTGAAACAGAGTAGTCGCAAACAAGACTATTATACCGACCATAAAATTTGCGGAACGTTGACATTAAACGCGGTTTTCGATATCCCTGTGTCAATAATTTGTCAGTGAGTAGTTTACCTCTGTATATGAAATCTTCATATGTTGTGCACGCCCTCTAACATTCAAAACACCTTAATTTGCCACAGTGTGTTTGAATTGGAAATGCAATTTTTAATGTAAATCAAAGCATATATTTGATAATTTTCAGTAACTATTATGTTTAGAAATAACAAGCAGAAAAAATGAAATTTTATGGAATTCTGTAAAATGGCTTTGTTTATAAATGACTACATTTAAACTACACATGACAAACTTTGTTAATATTTTATGATGATCTTAATGAAGTTCCGTCAGAACTAAAAAAAATATCCAATATAATGTTTGTAATATAAGGTGTAACCGGTCAACAGGGGATGCTTACTCCTCCATGGCAAAAGATCCCACCTCTGGATTTCTAGATATCCCTGTATGTCCAACATTCACCAGATTTATTTATTGTATCCTGGACATGCTGGATATTAATACTGTGTGGGAAAAGCTGCCAACCCTTACGATTTAAGAATAAGCATAATGATTTTTGCATCTAAAATACACCTTACAATTTCTGGGGGGTTTTTTAAGCTGGGGAAATGATAAAAATTTGTATCTGCAATTTTTTTTATTTATACATTCCTTTTCCAATGGTTTTGAAATGTTGCTTATTATTTATAGTATGGATAATTGTTATTGTTCATTTTGGTTTTCAACAGAAAAGTATGCAGCCCCAGCCAAAGCTATCAGACATGAGGGCCAGAGACAGATAGGAGGCAAATTTCAGGGAGAGCCAACATACAATGGTGAGTTTTTCTTACCACGTCTTTAACTCATTCACCCCTACAGACACATTTGGACTGGTCTAAGTCATTGATTTACAGAAGAGTTCATTGTTTTTCAGGGGTTGATGAGTTAATAATGACATTTTCTTCTGATTTAAATAATATATCAGTTGTTCCTGTATGTTTGACGGGTCTAACTTACACCATTCAATAAATTTAATATTTTTATTGTTAATCAAATTTTAATGTGACCATATACATATATTATAATATATATATATATATATATATATATATATATCAATCATTTAAAAGCATGTACTCTGGAACTGGCTTGCAAAAGATAGACTTAAAGTAAAAAAAAAATAAAATCTTATGTTGGTTTTGAAACTTTTAAATATGTAATATGGAATATTGTTATGTAAAAATCAGATGAAGTGAAATTTGTTGAACAGCCAGTCCAGAAAATTATGTTAATAAATTTTTTGGTGATCTCGAATTCTTTGTATCTCAAAGTTATACAAGTTTATCTCATTTTGAGATAACGATATTCCATTGTATATGAATTAGGGATATTTGAAATTGTTATTCGTTAGATATCTTTAGATATATGCTATCTTAATTTTCTTTGTTCTTTTCTGTCTTTTCACTTTCAATATATAAGTATAGTCTGTTTCAATGGTATTGGGATTTTCATTTTTGGAGGTTGTCATCTCATTAGTTTTATTTTCATAAACTGTCATGCATGCTTTCATCTATTTGAAAGTTTTTTTTTGCGACCCAGAAAATTGTGCTTAACTTTCATAAGTATATCACATGATTATATATAGTAAAAGGGCATTAGCTGTGTTTTTTCCCAAAATCATTCTTGCTTTTTTTACTACTTAGATTTAAATACAAAAACAAAAAGAGATATACTCAGGCACTACAATTCTTAAATTCCTATATAGTTTGTGGAAATTGATTGAGAAACCAAGTTTGGCATTTATTCACTTGCAGTTGATTAATTCAACCTTATTTATTAAATATGCATACCACGTACACCGGACCTGACCATGTTTTCACAAAATATATAGGTATATAAGATTTTTATACCTGTGTATAGCTCTTATTTGTTAATGTGCATCAAGAACAAGTAATAAAAGTAGAGAAAAAAAAACAATCAAAATAGTTCTTTTTATTAACACAGCTAATGCCCCTTTAAAACAGTGAAAATCATTAGGTTCTGTGATACAGTGGATCACAGGTATGCCAGGCAATATAAGAATATTTACTTCCTTTTTCAGCTGATTATAAAAAGTGGGATTCATATGCCAGGGTAGGACCATACACCAATCAAAACACCTGGTGTCCACCAACACAGAGATTTGAAGGTCAAAGTACCATGCAACAAGACTTCATAAGATATAATCAAGGTCGACGTCAGATGATCAAGCCCTCTGGTGGGGCAAATTTGTCCAATGCCCCATTTGATGACAGAACTGGCTATAGGGAATCTTATATCAAACATCCATTAGAACCAAAGTATGTCCATCCCCATGAGCAGTATAAGGTATCAGGTATCCCTTTTGATGACTCGACCACATTTAAACGTGACTACCAAGGTTACCCAGGTGAAATGAGGAAAAGTTGCAGACCTGATAATCAAGCATTCTCCTCAGGTCAGCCGTTGGCTGATGTCACTACATTCAGAGATGATTACAGGAAATGGCCAGCAGAAAAGCCTTATGTACACCAAGTAGAGGGCTACAAGAAACCTGAGGGGCATATGGAAACGCAAACAACTCACAAAATGACCTATACAGAGATGCCAATTGAGAGAACACTTGCCAAACGTCCTGGTTCTGCCAATTTAGCAAAACAAGCACCGTTTGATGGAAATACAAGTTACGCCAATGACTACCCAAAGTGGAGTTTAGATGGGAGACCTAAAGCCATGATGAGAGATGAATACCATCCAAATAATGCTCCTTTTGAAGGCATTTCTACACAGAAGGCCCACTTTATCCCGCATGATCCCAATCCAAGCCATAGCTTCAAACCTGATAACACCGCATTCAAGTCGGATGCCAGATTCCAGGACGACACTATGTACCGCACTGATTACACTAAAAAACAAATCGGAGCCTGCCCTGCAATAAGTATCGATCGTGAAAATTCAACATTCCAGTTCCTCCATATTGATGGAAAAGGACATAAAGTATACCAGCCGGTTTATGAAACTATTTCAGACTTAAATAGAAATATGAAATCCCCAAACAGGATGCAGATGTCTGTGGCATAGATATTTCCTAGGAGTTTTAGTAATCTGGACTGTGATATCCAACTCAATCAGTAATACATGTACCTATATTTGCATTTTTATCTTGACAAATAAACGTTTCCACTTTCCTAGAATATTGGACTGCCCGGAAAAAATATCTGCAATGGTTAAGGAAGTGGGGAAAGTTAAATATGCTACTTGATTTTGTATGACTAGTTGATAAATAAATGAAAAGAACTTTTCTCAGAAGTGGCAAGACAATGTTAGTACATTGAATCATTAAATTTATATGATTTACTCAGGTTTGTCTAAGTTTGTAAAGAATAGTAACGCTGTTTTATATATATATATATATATATATATATATATATATATATATATATATATATATATATATATATATATATATATATATATATATATGACCTTGGCATTTTGGCATTAAGATAATTGTTATTTTGTAGTGATGAAGATATTATTTGATAAATATAATAATGCAATATTCTGGGCTACTAAATGATGAAATATCTTCTCAGCCATATTATGACATAGTGCTGTGTTTGACACTGGACTCATATTTTTGTCTATATTTGAGTAACTGTTGAGAACAATGTTGGAAAGTTTAGTTTTCAATAGTTACTTTCCCTGTGACACTACGTTGCCTTTGAACGTTTTAACTGTGATAGAATGCGCCTTATTTAAATAGTTTGTTCTAATTAAGTATGTCATTATGAATTGCTATCGAATAACAGACTGACTGTCTGTATTTTCATGTCCAATTGCGGGTAGCTATTTCAAAATACACATATTACATTTGATCT
Source organism: Atrina japonica (assembly GCA_030159075.1). NCBI lineage: Eukaryota > Metazoa > Mollusca > Bivalvia > Pterioida > Pinnidae > Atrina > Atrina japonica. The sequence goes on from BROG01000556.1 coordinate 459,728, forward strand.
GTTGTGGGAAAGTTTGGAGAAATTATAAGCAAGTATACATTTGATTTGTAGATTTTCATGTTTTTTTAATTTTCTAAATTGAAACTGGAAACTTTGATTTTTCATACTTTGAATGTGTCTATGTAAAAACCACCTTGCAGAATGATGACAACGATGTTGAACGAAGTATTCTTGAGTGGTTACTAAGATTCGATCAATGAGTATTTTGAGTGCTTTCATAAGTAAATCTGTATAAAGTGCAATTGCTTTAATAAGTTGACATTCCTTTGTAAACAGTGACATAGTAACCGTTCATTTCAACCTTTGTCTTATTTTGATTAGTTGCCTGTTAATTAATAATTGTTTATTATTTATTCACATTGTAGAGAACAATTTGATTTTGATTGGTCACCTTTTTCTGTCGTGATAATTATTGATTAGTGTATTTAACCGTATGTAGTATACTATGTCTTTTTGTGTCTTGTAATCAGTAAGCTTTACCATGTATTTTATATTGTGCTATACTGTTTCTATGGAAACAAATACTTTCGTTAGATATGTATTTCTATATTTAAATGTTAAACATATTTATCAGTCTGCATAATAGTACAATCGCATTAATCCCACCATAAATTCATAGAGTGTTCAGTTAATTAGAGTGGTAATGCCTTTTTGTCTTTGTCATACACATACATTAAACCTAAGACAAATACTTATGATCAGTCTGATATATACATGTACCAAATGTTAGACAAAGGTGGAATAGGTACAGAAAACGACGTAACTTCAATAGAAGGCACAGTAATTCATAAACCACCTATTATAGTCCTACTTCAGGAGTACTCCAACAGTTAAGTACTCATCAGGATCACATTGCTTGGACATTGATTAAACACACATATAAATACCTTTACACAACATAGAATGTATGTGAGAAATTGGACTTAAGATATTTGATATCTTATTTAGCCCTTACTCTTACATTTTGAATAATTTGTAAGTCTTAACTTCTCACGCGTCAATATATCTTCAAGACCTTGATCTTGTCTTACATCTTTTCGAAGTATTAAGTCTGAAGGTTTTTTTTTTTGTTACATGCTCCAGTATCTCGAGTATTCATTTCCCATTTAACATATAATTTATATATTTGTCACGTTTGTTTGATAACTTTGTGACGAAGCTAAACCTGTCAGAAACTTTACTTATGCAGCTAATAACTATTATTTTGCAGATTAATAAATATTTAGCTATTCATACGCCTTAGTGCGAGCCTCGTAAATATATTGACGTATATGCTCAGTCTTGTGAGCTGCAGAACTGTAAATGGCAAAACAACGTCGTTTTTATGTTCATTCTGTATAAATTGCATTCTGGTAAAACGAGATCATGTTGCTTGTTAAAATCTGCTATTTAGAATATAGATCATCTAATAAAATAGAAATAATAGATATTATGTTTTCTGGTTTGATTTAAACATTTCAGTAGAAATGACAAGATTTGGGAGGTGTTCTGCATACGAACATTTCATATACAGAGGGAAACTCCTAACTGATAAGTTATTATCACAGGGATATCGAGAATCGCGCTTGATGTCATCATTCCGCAAATTTTATGGTCGGTATAATGAACTTGTTTGCAATTACTAAATGGAATGCTGAGTTACCTGTTCGGCAGCGGTTGTTGAGTCGCCTGTACCGATTATTCCTCATATATTTCATTTGAATTTGACTCTGGACTCACAACGGGTTCAACAGTGGATGCTTTCTCCTCCATGGAACCTGATCCTACCTCTAGATTTCTAGAGGTTCTTGTTTGTCCAATATTTACCAGATTTGTACATTGTATCCTGGACATCATGAAGATTAATACTTTGGTATCCGTGATTTTCAATTAACATCAGAAATATGTCATCTGTATTATCAAGTTTATCTCTTGGCATTAGTCAATAGGGGATGCTTACTCATCCATGACACATGATCCCACCTCTTGATTTCCAGAGGTCCGTATTTGTCTAATCTTTACCAGATTTACATACCGACTTATTTCCTTCATTGCAAGTATACAGACCGGTTGCAACTACTTTCAATGCTTGACACACAGTTATTCAGGTGTTACGTCATATGAAATCCTCTCCGAAAAGTCCATTATATAGAATGCATTTCGTTTTCAATATTATAAACATAATACCAAAGTTTCAACTGACGACAGATTCACAGAAAATGGTAATATATATATATATATATATATATATATATATATATATATATATATATATATATATATATATATATATATATTGGCGATCTACTGTGGTATACGTGCTTTTTTTATCAGCACAATAGCACACACAATGTTCGAAAGTGAAATACATGTATTTTATTCCACGTTTTTAATGTTACGTGGGCCTCCGTGACCGATGAACCATGTAGTCTCTCACTTCTGGTCAGTGCAGAGCCCCGCTGGAACCTAAGCTGATTTTTGTGAGAAAGTTTGCCAGTTTACTTGCGGAAGGCTGGTGGTTTCTTCTCGGGTTAATTGTAACCGGGTTCTCTCCTCCACGACTAAAAACGGACCGCCACCATATCATTGAATTTTTTTTTTTTTTTTTTTTTTTGAAAGTGGCGTAAAACATTATTCAAAATCAAATTCAAATTCATGTTACGCAGATATTTATATGGTAATTGCCCTTGTACAGACTCGTGTATATGGTAGATGCCCTTGTACAGACCCATGTATACAGTAGATGCCATTGTACAGACTCATGTGTAAGGACAACACAGTGGGATATTATGAATAATAAATACTTCAGGAGTTTAACCATAAATAGACTTAAAACAATATAAACTTGAGATACTTGATACAACAATGTAGAAAACGATTTCCTTTAGAATAAATAGAAATACTTTGAGATGGGAAATGATATGATTTCATGAAGTTATAGGTCTTCCACGGCAAAATGGCACATGTTTACGCACACAACGAGTCTAAATTAAATCCTATCAATGGGGACAGACTTGTTGTAAGCAACACATATACATAGATTCGCGTTTCACCTGTGCATTCCTATTTTTGGAAATATGCCATATTGTTTACGGTTTGACAGAACTTGGATGTTGCACTTTCCCTTGGTAAAACTGTATATCAAAGAATAACTAAGATTTACAGTTCTAACTCATAATAATTGTTAACCCACGTTATCAATGGTTCATACAGACCTTGTAAAGCGCGTGATCATAATTACAGTCCTTGACCTTGACCTAGTATATTCCATAATTTAAATATACCCAACTGAAAGTGTTTGGAAAGTGGTATTGTTAGTGTTTGTATATTATTTTCATTGGCTGTATGAATCATGTAAATGTTTCATAGAACACTTAACTCTAAACATGTAGGGATAAATACATTGTTGAAAATCGTGCTCTTCCGGATTGATTTAAGTGTTTATTTTACGATTTGTTGGTATTCGTGAGATTTTGTGTGACGTGATTATTTTTAAAGTATTTTTAAGTGAAAAGAATGTACCAAGCATCCCGGATGACGATAGTTAAAAGCAAACACGATATCACAGAATCCATCTTTACCTTAATCCTATGACAATGTGTTTGTGTCGGGATGCGACATTGTCGTGTTGTTGATGATGTCATATGTGTCGGGATTTGACGTTGTCGTTTGTGACGGTGTCATATCGTTGATGTTGTCGCTGGAGCCGTATCCGCTGTTGCATTGTAACGAACGGGTTGAGGGAATGTTGGCGAGAAGAGTAGAGTCATTGTGTGTGGTGCTGTGGGCCGTTAAGTAACGTGGCGCTGTGGGCCGTAAGTAGTCAGAGAGTGCCGTATTCTCTGTGGTCCACCAAAATACAGCTCCAGGAAAAACAGTGAATAAGTTAATTTGTATTTATTGTCAAGCCGCAACGATGAACAGTAAATCACAACATAAATTAACAATAAATGCGACAGGACCGAAATGATTAATAATAAATAATAAGTCCAAAATATAAGTCCTGGAATAAAATCTCCGAGGCCAGGTTTCTGACAATGAAAACGACCAATTACAATAGCACGAGCTAAGCAGGTCTTGTCTTTATTCTTGATCTGTACCAAAATTCTCTTCTTGTTCAGCATTACTTTTTTTATCAAAACTGAGATGATATTTTCGTTTTCCACCCCCGCTACCTACAGGTTGTATGACATGGATCACCGATATGATGGTAGACCCATCTTCGATTGTAAAATTTTCATTACTCTGTTGTACTTTCTCAATTTCCTCCATGAGTAGATCAGCATTCAGGTCTTTGGCATCAAATTCTACCCACACTTCACTTTTTAAAGATGGATGATGTATATTGACTCGCATCTTATCCCGATCTTCACACTAGTTTGTTCTTGATAGAAGTCAAAACATGATCTAATACCTCCGATACCAAGTGTATGGCATCTTTAGAAAAATTTTCAAACTTGACTTGGTACACATTCGGTGTTAGGTAAATTAGCCATTCCGTGTGTATGCTTTCGTTGTCGAATCTAAATGAAGTACAATAACTGTATACATGTATTTATAATAAAAAGGAAGTTCGTCGTTGGCGACGTCTACTAGACAGAAATTAGAGTCTCTCTTATCCAGCTTTTCGGAGCAATCAACGGCCCTTTTAAGACCACCCATCTTATTAGAAAAGAAACCTTAACTAAAAGTATGCAGTTTTTTGTGTTTGTGTTATTCTGTAGCGGCGAGTTTAAAATATTGTAGTTACTAAGCACTATTTAATGTCCGAACTTCATTTAGATCATACGTCCGAAACGATTTAGAGTCGAAATCGGTTTAAGAATGTCAGCTGATGACCCTAGTGTGACGTCACCAAGATTTTGATCTTGTAAAGATAAAAACGCGTACTCTTGGTGCATTTTCGTTACATCAATACACAGAATAATGTACTTAATAAACTGTCATTCGACATCGAACGACCCAGATGTTTTTACTTAAGTAAAATAGAATGACAATCGTTAGCTTGCTTCTCGCTACTGCATCAGTGTATGTTCGCTCAACATTAAACGTTTTATTTCATTTGTTTTTTTTGTTATAACTCAAGTTTTCACTTCAATAGATTAAAGTCTAATATAGTAAGTCATGTGACTAAAGAGAGGTTCAGTTAAGCATGTAAGAGCTCATTTGAGATCCGAAGTTCGAGGTTTTAACATCATAAGAAAACCACTACCAGCATGGGTGAGTGTTTGTTTTATTAGATAGGGCTAGATTATTTTCCATGCATTAAAATGTCAAATATTTCAGAAGAAAAAAATATAAGTCACATAACTTTAAAAACTAGAGAATAGGTTCAATTAGATCTCTGAGAGCTCATTTACGGTCTGCAGCTCGAGGTATCAACATCGTCAGAAAACCGCTACCAGCAAGGGTGAGTGTTTGAATATTTATCACATAGGTTTAGTGTTTACTTTATGAAACGGTAATTTTCAATATCTCAGAAAAAATTGTGAGCTAGTAACGTTAATAAGGTTTTCATTACTTACAACTTAATTATGCTACCAGGTGAATATCCCATAATCTAATCAAATTTCATTCACTTTAGATCTCAAAACTGGAAAAACCTATCTCACCTTTCGTCAACTCACCTAAACTCTTGCCGACTCTGGCGACACCTACTACTGATTTCATTCCAAACCCAAACCTGGAAAGACCCAAAGTTTCGGTTCAAAAGATAAATTCACTCTCAACAAAAATCTGCAAAAAACCAACTTCTATCTTTAGCAACTGACCTCTCGTGAACTCACGTGACCTCTCGTGACCCCGACCTGTAACGAAGGCTCTCATTGGCTCATTATCCAAAATGACCGCCCAACAAACTTCCACTTCCGGTCATAGACACAACGAGCTCAACGATTGGCTCTTTCTTCTTATTGCCATGACAACATAGCCTCACATCCGGTATGACGTACTTCCGGTATGACCTCACTTCCGGTATGACATACTTCCGGTTATGACGTCACAGGCGGATCTATGACACGCCGTTTGAATTGACAAATCAGAAGACAGGATTCTGATGACATCATCAACAACTCCACTGGTGGCACCCCCTGGCGGCAAAATTCAAATGGTCCGCTATGGAGCCGCCTATAACTACTTAGGAATTATCTAAGTAATCCTTGTGACAATGTTTCAATGTCACAGGCTCAAAGGTCAAGGTCACAGGCACCTAGGTAAACAGAAAATACGCTTTTCTTCAACTTTGTTTTACTTCTTCTAAAAAATAATGGGATCCAGCCTGGCTCAGTAGGAAATGCGCTCGACTCATGATCGTGAGGTCCAGCCGGCGGCAGGTTGGTTTCCTGTCTTTCGAATTAGACAGTTAAAACCGAGGTCCCGTGTCAAAGTAGGTGTCGGCACTTTAAAGAACCCTCACTGCTTAATGGCCGTAAGTGCCGATCATAGGCCAAAATTTGAAGCCCTTCATCGGCATTTGGTGACGTCTCCATATGAGTGAAAGATTCTTGAGTGGGATGTTAAACAACAATAAACAAACAAACAAATAAAAAACAATGGACTGAAATCAAACCAAACTTGCTTGAAACTAACCTCGTAGCTTTTGAAAATGCAAAGGGCCTAGGATCCATATGTCTTCAAATGGGCAAAAAAGGGGTCAAAACTTGGTAATCTTCTCAAGTCCATAGCTACATTGTTTTAATGAAATTGAGGTTTCACAAGACTCCAACCGCCAGGCTATATGGATTTTACTATAGACATATTGTATCCAAAGATATATCATAAAGTTGGGCCTCTTCTTAAAGACATAGTATCTACGAAAATGGTTATTTTTTTTAGTCGGCAATTTTGCGGAAATATCGAAGATATGACTGAATAATGATCTTCCACATCGACACTTTTTTGTATAATTAGCGTAATTAACGGATAAATGCTGATTTGTTGTCGTCGTCTGTAAGAATCAAACTCATTAATTATGCACAGAAACAATCCCAGAAGCACACGCAATGACCTAGATCGTATCGATATCAATCAATGGATGCTGAGGTAAGCACGTGTTGATTTATTTACAATTCGATATTTATACATAATTGTATCGTTTACATTAACGGTTTGCATGAAATTAACTTATTTTTATCATTTAATCCTGTTGTGGCTGAATCTGTCAATTTAACAGGTCGGCCACGATTTGTTTTTGCTTTGGACGCCATGCTTTTCACTATCAACAATGGAAATGCGCATGCGCAAATACAGGTCACGCTAAGGTTATATGAATATGGGCGGGCTTGCAAACGAATTTTTGTCGTACCGACAAAAAAATAAAAAAAACGTGGAAAGTTGTGAAATACAATAAAACTATACTTCTATGTGTTTTAATTCAACAATTTTTCGTTTTTTATCTCCAAATATTAACATATTTGACCCAAACAATTGAGATTGAAATATTTGAGGAAATCGTAGATACTATGTCTTTAAATATTCAGATAAAGTTAAACTTTGCGCACAATATAGTTAAAGCAGTTTGACAAAGTGACAAGGTCATGGGTTGTATAGTTAAAGCAGTTTATAGCTAAACTGTGGTCATAATATAACAAAACTGTGCGCACAACATAGCTAAACATTGCACGTAATATAGCTAAACTGTGCGCACAATATAATGAATATTAAATTGTCCGCACAATAAAACTAAACTGTGCGCACAATCTAATATTTGTTAAACTGTGCACAATATCGTTAAACTGTGAGCACAATATAACTAACTTGTGTGCACAATATACCTTAACTGTGCTCACAATATAACTAAACTGTGCGCACAATATAATGAAAGTTAAACTGTGCGTACAATATAGTTAATCTGTGCGCACAATATAACTAAACTGTGCTCACAATATAGTATTTGTTAAACTGTTTGCACAATATAACTAAACTGTGCGCACAATATAATAAAAATAATATACTGTATTCTTTGTCACTAAAGGGGCGCCGTACAAACATGTCTACCTCAGTATGTAGAAGTTGTAAGTTATTCATTTCACATATTGCTGAGTGGCATTATGTTCAAGTTGATGGTTGTGCTTTGGGAAAACTGGGACAGCCTGTCCCAGTTCTCCCTATTAGGTGTTCTACTTCTTCCCATTAGTTTTAATTGGGTGAAATGCCATTTACAGAACATTTACTGGAGCGTATTGTTTGATCTTAAACTCCACAAAGCACATTAAAGATCTTTGATAACACTTGTGATTAATGCATGGGGCGCCTTATAATGTTATTGCTAAATCTCCCCGCTCTCCCCTACATAATTGGTTTGATAGTAATAAAAATTATTATGTAAAGAGAGGATTAACACATGATAAGTAAGTCCATCTCCCGTATTATAATTATTGCCCAGGTGTCACAAAGTCTAAGCACATATGGTGGGAAAACATAAACAATTGAATCTGTAAATTGATAATATATAATATAGATTCGCCATGTTTACAAACAATGCAGACGACGTGTGTACGGATACAAAGTGTTCCGGATCAGCAATTCCAGATACTATTTTGCAGTACTGATAAAAAAATGAGATCATTCTATCTCAGGTGCGCGAGAGATTTGTACAATATGTATCGTCAGGTTGGAAAGTGATTTACAATTGCTATCTAAATATAATTCCATACCTACTCCACCATCCATAGGCTATATACCAACACAGCTGTTTGTTTTCTGATACAGTTTTATTCCAAGTAAAATATGTTTAAGATACAAAATATTCTAGCACATGTTTTAAAATGAAGCGTGTTAATTAGAACTCCGTTAAGTACTAACCACCCAGAGGAATTGAGGTTAAACACCTAATTCGTTTTATTCTATATTCACATTGTAAGATAAAACATATTTTGAAATTAATTGCCTTGAGTTGTTCCGCCGTTATAGATAAATACACGTGTTTCCTTGTCAGAAAGAAGATATTTCCACTGATAGCTTTAAAAACTTGGTTATCTGACAAAGTGTATTACAAAAGCGCCTGTCGGGGTCTTGGAATTAGTAGGAAATGATGATATATGAATTTGAAATAAACATTTAAAACATTTTTTTTTCATGACTGAAAAATGAAATATTTTATAAATAAAACTTGAACTACATTGATTTTAGTATAATCGTCAGACGATTATGGAAAAAAATAAAAAGTAGGTGGTTCTATGTTTTCGATCTGGAATAGAGATGCTTCCCAAACAGTCAACGTTGAATAATTGAACCAGTTCGAAAACACTCAGGATATTTTTTTCACGTTGAATATTGCACAAGGTGAAACAGCAATGCCTATGCATGGTCCATTTTCAACGTTAAATATCGAACCGAATGAAATAGCAATACCCATACCAGGGTTCAATTTTAACGTAGAATATGAAACAGGGACAAAAAGTTATACCCTAACGTTATTTTGAGGCAAATTAGTACGGTCGAGGTTGAAAGAAACGAGTCTGTAGCATGAATTTTAGGTTAAGCGGAGTAGGTTTGTGTTTGTGTTAATTCGTCAATTTTCAACAGACCATCCGTTTAGAATTGACAACAGCAGCTTTCATTTTTCAACTGCACGATCCATTTCCAATGCCATTCCGAGTCCGTATCCAACGTTGAAAACCGACCCCGATTCCATTTTAAACGGGGGTCCATGTTCAACGTTACACCGGCTTCCAACAGGAGTGGTGCGAAAATAATGAATTGGTTGAGGAAAATGTCTTTAAAATGGATTGGAATTACAATATCCAAAAAAATTACAAAAAGAATGAACGAAAATATTGTTTTGAGATTTGTATAATACTGTATCCTGGACATCCTGAACATTTATTCTTTGGTATCAGATATTTTATATTATTAATACAGGCGTGACATTTTTTTATCAAATGGGAGCCGTTAACGTTACACACTAGTATCAGAATCTACTATAATACCTTTTTGCAGAATATACTCACCTACATGGCAGGTTTATATCTTTATAGATGAACTACCAAGATGTAATACCTAAACATTATGCAGTGCACTACAGTTTTGAAAATATATACAGAAAGACAGCTGTCTCTTATTACACATGTGCTTTGTTATTAGTACATGGCCAAATTATATCACTGAGTCTTCGGATGCTGATTTAAAACAAATCTAAACAAACTCAGAATTTATCTCCATACCAGATCAAGAAATATATATGAAGTTGTCTTCCGATACAATGATTTTTTTTACCGGTCTGCCATCTTTTTTTTCCCGAAATTCAACCTTTACATGAAGTCACGATACAACTGGAAAAATTGAATCTCCGCGTTAAGGTAATGTATAGATCCATGTGTTTATATTTTTCTATGCTTCATTTATTTTGGTTTTATATTTCAATGATACCTTTATGCAGTGCTGTTCAATAAGTAAACTAAAGGAATAAGCTATTAAATGTACAGTTTCATATGAGCCTCCATCTTCATTGATGAACACAGTATGCATAGATTGATTCAGAATCTTATGAAAAATGAAAGCGATTTATTCATAATTTTTTTTTACTTTTGAAATACATGTGTATATTCCCGTTGTTGATGAAACCAAAATATCGAACAACGTGTAATGGCACAAATATTTTATGTATCTATTTATCTATCTATTATTATTGAAGGAGGAGTTTTGTCAAGATCGACTGATTTATTTTGGCTTTTTTCTCTTCCTCTTATTTTGATCTTATATGTTATTTTTCTATAATACAGATTTGTCCTATCTGTACACAGGATGTGCTTTTAGATATTTCATCAAATAAATGTTCTCTTACTCCATCTAATCTAGGTCAAATGAGAATTGAAATTAACGAAAACAGCCTGAAAGAAACTGCCGTGTGAATATGATATGTACACATGATTTAAATATTGAAGTATTTAATTGAGCGTTAATAGTATTTTTCTTTTCTCGGTGTCGAGTGAAATAGGAGTAGAAAAAAACTGGCAATGTTAAAAACACTATGGTTTCTTGTATACGATTTTCATGTGATATAACTGCATAAACATCGACAAAATGAAAGTTGCTTTGATCCATTAGTTCTGGCTTCCAACATGAGTGCTAGAGAATGAATTTGTAGACGAAAATTTCTTTAAAATGGATTGCAATTACACTATCTAAACATAACATAACAGTATCGCGTAAAAGTCACACACACGGGTCCAATGTTTTCTTTATCAAGTACTCTTATGAGCGTAGGGCCTATATGTAACGATATGTTTTAGCGTGATGTTTCTGTGACCATTTCTGTTCAAATACACGAAAAGTTAATGATTATTTGAATGAAATAGTTGTTGTCTCTTTGATTTCTCATACTTACACTGGAGTCAATGATACGAAAACTGAATCGCAAACATTTCTGTTCAAATACACGTAAAGTTAATGATTACTTGAATGAAATAGTTGTTGTCTCTTTGATTTCTTATATTTACACTCGAGTCAATGATACGAAAACTGAATCGCAAACAAATTACAAATTCTACTCACAGCGACAAGAGTAACATGAAATACAGATAAATCAGGGTTTCTTATATTTTGTGAAAGTCGTACAGCACCATATATTTGGGTACAAACCACAAATAACGGTGTCCTAGTGCTAGGTGTTGGCGTTTCTTACTGAAGGTTATGTTTGTCGCCTAATAATTATGAACCAGATTTGTATAACACTGTATCCTGGACATCCTGAATGTATATTCTTTGGTATCAGATATTTTATATTATTAATACAGGCGGTGATTGGAGCCGTTAAGGTTACACACTAATATCAGAATCATGCCAGGTTTATTTTTATAGATGAACTACCAAGATGTAATTCCTAAACAGTCTGTTGATTATGAATTATTGCAGTTTTGAAAATATATACGTAAAGACAGCTGTCTTTTATTACACTGTCAGTATCAATTGTGACGAGGATTCCTTCCTCACGTATTTCATTTGGACTTGACTGTGGACTCAAGGCGGGTGTTACCGATCGACAAGGGATACCTATTCCATCGTGGCACCTGATCCCGCCTCTTGGTTTCCAGAGGTCCGTGTTTGTCCATTTTTACAAGTTTATATCTATATCCTGGACATCCTCAAGATTTATACCTTGGTATCTGAGATGTTTTATATTCAAACATGTGCTTTTTTATTAGTACATGGCCAAATTATATAATAAAATTATAAAAACAACTTCAAAATTGGCCAAATTGAATACCACTCCTGGATGCTGAATTACAAAAAATCATAACCCCTTCAAAATTTATCCCAATACCAGATCTAGAAGTACATATGCAGATGTCCTCCGACACAATGTTACCGCTCTGCCATCTTTTGTTCGGAATGCAGCCTTTACATGAAATCACGATACAACTGAAAAAAAAAATGAAACTCCGCGTTAAGGTAATGTATAGAACTATGTGGTTTTTTTTTTATATTTTATTTGTTTCATTTTATGTTTTAATGATAACTTTACGTAGTGCTATTCAACAAATAAACTAAAGGAATAAGCTATTAAATTTAATGTTTCATATGAACCTCCATCTTCATTTCTGAACACATTATGCATAGACATTCCGTTATTACGTTTGGAATTCATGACGGTATTGTTGCGATGTCACAAGTTACTGAGATCATTTTAGCCGGTACTGTATTATATATTAAGCTTTATATTCAGTAGACCGTATTTTTGGCATATCACAAGTTATTAAGATAATTCTTGTCGGTACTGTATTGTATATATTTTTTTATAAGACTGTATTGTTGCGATATCAATGCAAGTTATTGAAATCATTTTGGTCGACACTGTTTTATATAATCTTGCGTTTTACATTCATAGAATGCATTGTTGCTATATCACATGTAATTAAGATAATTTGGTCGATACTGTATTATATACATGTATTGTGTTTTACATTCATAAGACTATATTGTTGCCACATCACAAGTAATTAAGATAAATTTGGTCGGTACTGTATTAATTATGTCCATGTATTACGTTATATATTTCGATGTCATAAGTTATTGAAATCAATTTGGCCGCTACTGTGTTATATCTCGCATTTTACATTCATAAGACTGTATTATTGCCAGATCATATATTATTAAAATCTTTTTGATCGGTACTGTAACATTTATTGCGTTTTACATTGATAAGACTGTTATTGAAATCACTTGGTCGGTACTGTATCATATGTTACGTTTTACTTATAATAAGTAAGACTTTTAATAACTTAACGCATTAACCGTTTACCTGCTATCATGTTCTGACTTTTGCAAATATAAAGCATTCATGAGTTGAAATTAATTCCAATGTGCTAATTAGTAGGAGTTTATGAAATATCGGTTTTAAATTTACACTTTGTTGGACGATTCCCATATACATATGTGCGAGGATGTAGATAAAAAGAAACGAGATAGATACGTCTTTCTTTAACATATCATTTTTCGTCAGCACAGCGCAGTGATATCACACAAAAAACTGAATACGATATGTAAGTATTGGCAATTAATAATCAAGTACTTTTGAAAAAAAAAATGTAGTATTATTTATTCTAAAAATATTGTTAAGTAGATAATTATTTTTGTTTATGTTTTGTGTCAAGTAAATTGTAAATATTTGATTTTCTATTTTTATTTAACTTCTTATTTCAGATGTGTTCTCCGTAATGGAGAAAAGGTTTAACGATTCCTCGAAAAGATGGCGCTGTTTTGCTATACTATTACTTATTCTTGTCACATGTCTCATTGCAACTTTATCTGTGACCGTTGTGTACTATGAGGTTGATAAAGGAAGCAGAAACTCTAATTTTCCAACGACTTTAACACTGCAGAATTCAAATCTGTCAGGAGATCCAACATTTCCGTCTGTATTTCATGACTTGACGGAAAAGGAAATCGAACAGCTCATGGATTACCTCTACACAACTGATACGTTTAATTTAGCTTATGGACAAAAATTACGACCCAACAAAAGCTATGTTTATTCTGCAGAATTGCAGATACCAAACAAAACTCAGACTTTAGAATATCTTGATAATTATGGTAGTGCTCCTGAACGGGAAGCGTTAGTAGTTCTATTTAGAGGAGACAAGGTCATTCCAATTATAGAAGAATATATTGTTGGACCGCTGAATAACATAAGTTACCATCGTCTGATTGTATCTAAACAATTTCAAAAGTCGGCCCCTTATTTATTTCGCCCTGTTTCAGTGACAGAGAAACTCGAAGCACAAAGACTCTTGGAGCATATTGACAGAGTTGCAAAATACGTTTTGGAAGAAAGTTACGATGCTAGTTTCTTTAACTGTGGTGAACAATGTTTGATCATGGAGTATTTTACCGTTGTATCACCAGTTGTGTCCGGTCAAGACAAACGCTTAATATGGTTTTGGACACATCATAAGGTAGATTTCTATATGCTGAATCCAGTTGATTTCTTTATTCTTTTTAATTTTCATGGTTCAAACCCAGAGATGTATTCGGTGGAAAAAATATCATACGCAGGTAATGAGTTTGATTCAGTGGAAAATTTAGCTGATGCTTATACGGCAGAAACGATACAAACATCATATATACCTTTTCCAAGAAATGAACGCGGACAATATTTTACATTAAATCCACGTGGACCAATATTTCCTCGATCAAATCAACGCAGTCCTAAGCTAGTACAGCCAGATGGACCAAGATACTCCATAAAACATCGTCATGTCATGTATTTAAACTGGGATTTTGACTTTCGAATGTCCTCCTCTACCGGCCCACAACTTTTTGATATCAAGTATAATAATAAAAGAATAGCGTATGAAATTAGTCTACAAGAAATTTCTAATTTCCATTCAGGTTTTAAGCCATGGAAGCGATTTTCCAATATTGTTTACAGCGGTTTCCTTATTGGAAGTCACGCTAAAAATTTGATACCAGGTGTTGATTGTCCAACGTATTCTTCTTTTTTTGACTTTAAACACGTAACAGAGAATAGCAAAAATTATACCCGTAATAAAAGATCAATTTGTTTATTCGAAAGAAGCACGGGGTATCCCTTACGACGCCACTTTTCTTCGTCAGCGGAAGAGGGGCAATTTTACGGAGGATTGGAAAATATAATTTTGACTTTGCGATCAATAATAACAATATTCAATTATGATTATATAATTGACTTTAATTTTCATCAAAACGGCATAATTGAAGTAGGAACTTCAATTACAGGATACCCATTAGCTACGATACATTCCCCACAGGAAGTTAGGTACGGCTTCCGGTTACGTGATCAACTAATTGCAAATGTTTATCAGACTGCTTTTAATTTCAAGGTAGATATTGATGTGTTCGGTGAAACTAATAGATTTCAAGCAGTAGATATTGAATCACACTGGGTACACAATGGTGATTGGTCGAGCAACAGAGGAGCAGAATTTGAACAACTTAAAATATCAAATGATTTAAAAATGACAGAAGCGCAAGCAACTTTTAGACATAATTCGAGTTTTCCACAGTTCTTTTTATTCCATAACAAAAATTACAAAACAGATTTTAGGGACCCAAGTGGGTATCAGTTATCTTTTCAAAGCGGAGGGGTTCAACTTCTATCGAGGGGTATCGGGAATGAGGATTCCATTTCTTGGGCGCGATATAATTTGGCAGTGACTAAACGGAAAGAGGATGAACAGAAAAGCAGTTCGATATTTGCTATGTGGGACGCCAAAGAACCGATCGTAAACTTTCAGAACTATATAGATGATAACGAGAGCATCATAGACACAGTAAGTATGTTCATATGTTATTCAGTGTGAACACGAGTTTTAATATTTGAGTATAATTAGCTGATGGTACTTGGATTTACTTTTGTTTGTAGATCTTCTTGGCAGAAATGTTCATACGTATGAGATACATGTCAATAATTCTGTTCTAAATCACCTTAAGACATTTATATTTTTTATAGAATTCTGTTAAAAGATAGAATGTTGAAACGTGCGATGTTGGCAATATATCCCTGATAATTGGCATCTCTCCGTATTGGCAGTAATACCTTCTAGGTCAAAGTGATATTATGTGTTTTTACACAAGTTGATAAGTAAGATAGATAACTATTATACAGTAGTACAAACTGAAATCCTATAACCCCGTGATTAGATTATAATTAATGTGGCATATAAAGATGGATTTTGCTGCTTTATATTTTTGCAAATGCACTTTCATATAAGTTTATTATTATTATTATTATTATTATTATTATAATTATTATTATTATTATTATTATTATTATTATTATTATTATTGCTGCTGTAGCTATTGTGGTAGTAGGTTGCTAAACATTTTCTTGTAAGACTTAATCATGTGATAAGAAACATCATATTTTGCTTAAGACAACACATCCACACGCAACACATTGGTCATTAGATATTGTAAGAAATAAGTTTCAGACCATTATATATTGTAAGGAAAAAGTTTCCGACCATTGAATATTGTAAGGAATCAGTTTCAGGACATTAAATATTGTAAGAAATATGTTTCAGAACATTAAATATTGTAAGGAATATGTTTCAGAACATTAAATATTGTAAGGAATATATTTCTGACCATTAATTATTGTAAGGAATATGTTTCAGACCATTAATTATTGTAAGGAATATGTTTCAGACCATTAAATATTGTATTACTTACGAAATGCCAGTGCGTTGTAACCGGGTTCTCTCCTCCCCATTAAAACAGGAAGTCACCACATATCTGACGAATTGACCATTACTAAAACCTCAGTTTAAGACCATCTTACAGTATTGAGCCATATCAATCATTTCACTGTTATGGAATTTAGTGTAAATCTCTCTCTCTCTCTCTCTCTCTCTCTCTCTCTCTCTCTCTCTCTCTCTCTCTCTCTCTCTCTCTCTCTCTCTCTCTCTCTCACTTGGTTTTCTGAACATATATATGTTTGTTACTTTAAGTAAAGTTCAAATTTTATGACTGATAAAAATTTAGATTAAATTTAGATTATATATAACAGATGTTTTCGAAAACATTGATACTTTTTAGCACCATAATACTGACATTTCCGGATTGCTAACAGCTTTTTTTTGATGTATTAATATAAACTTGAAAAATAACAGAAATGATGGTAACCACAGCCTCTCTGCAATTCACGGTTTTATAGTGTTAAACATTTCATGTATTGAAATATTTTTATATATTTGTATGAACAAGGTATTGTTGCATTCACAGTATCAAAACATACGACTTCTCTACACAACAGTTTCACATTAAACAGAGACTTGTTAGCATCATAGACAACTGTTCACTTACAGTTGTATTCAAAACTTTAAATATCTAGTGATTGGTTATCGTGATACTCATTTTCTCCAACACCACTCTGATTTTACACATAAATACACTGAAGTTGATATAAAAAGATGCTGGAATGTCTAATAGACAATATATTTCTAATGCTCGGAGACATGGTCTTTCAACAAACCATTTATACCACTTTATTAACTAACCTGTTCCTTTAGTAATACGAAGCAGACTTCATTCAGAAACTGCTGAATCAAAAGAGGAAAAGCTAGTGGTGTCCTTTAATTTGACATTTAAATGTATCGATGACGTGTTGTCAATTAATAATGACAATTTTCATATATATGTCAATGCGATATTCCAGCGAACTAGAAATCAAAGACACAACAGAAGCAAGCAAATACGCTTAATACTTTTTACATTTTACTTACTATGGACACAGACGGGGAATTAACAAATAAGCTATACGACAAACGCAACGATTTCGGTTTTCCCATTGTAAATTTTCTACATTTAAATTGGCATTTTATTCCTCAATGGATACTTTCTTATGTATGGTGACAAGTAGGAACAATTACTTTTATCATTGTAATTCTAATCTAACACTTTATTACTTACTATTTAAACTCGTCCAGGCCAAGAAAGGGTTCACAAGACTCCATCTGGGCTTTACTGTACAATAGTCTTGTTTGCGATAACTCACTAAGTGAAATGTTGAGTTACCTGTTCGATAGCAGTTGTTGATACGTCTCTACCAATTGTGACGAGGATTCGTCCCTCAAGTATATGATAAGGATTTGACTGTGGACTCACGGCGAGTGTGACCGATCACCAGGGGATACTTACTCCTCCATGGGACCTGATCCCACCTCTTGATTTCCAGTGGTCCGTCTTTGTCCATTTCTACCAGATCTGTATCTATATCCTGGAAATCCTAATAATTTATTCTTTGGTCTCTGAGATCTTTTATATGAAGGAGTTTCATAGATTCGATATGTAGTAAATTCTCATATAAACTCCTTTTGTCTCTTATCTCTATCTTCTTTTGTTCAAAATGGCAGGAGTCGACGGTATGATTTGCTTTGAATGCTGAACACCGTCCAAATCCTACAACAGACACGGGAGGTGATTCCGGTTCTGCAGCGCTGTATCTTTATCACGCTACCGTAATATCGTCCTTTGCGCTTTGTTCTTCCATAGATATAGGCCTAGTGATATTCACTGCAGATCTACATTTATGGAAGAAATGGGGAGCATAAGGTTTTTACTATTTGATGATTTGAATAAGTGATATCACTTATCCGTATGAGTGATATCACTTATTCGTTTTGCAAAGTGATATCATCAATTTGAATAGGTGATATCACTTATTCGAATAGGTGATATCACCTATAAAAACTAATAGGTGATATCATTTATTTGTTTTATAAGTGATATCACTTATTCGTATAAATGATATTACTCTTTCGAATAGTTGATATCACTCTTTCAAGCAGGAAATATCACTTATTTGAAAAGGTTATATCACTTATTCGCTATTCCAATGGGTGATATCAACCATTCGAATAGGTAATATCACTTATTGAATAAATGGTATCACCTATTCGAAAGAGTGATATCACTAACTGGTATTAAAAAGTAAAATGGCGCCCCATACTTTTGTGCTGTTTATATAGTCGTACCTTTTTTGTGGTACGGATTAAATTAGAAGCAAAAACAATCAATATTTTCAGTTTCCGCTCAGTGCATAATAGTTCTTTAATCAAGACTTTTATTGTTAAACAAGTAAAGTAAATATATAATAATAAAATGAACATTTCAAAATCATACGACAGAATCAATTATTTCTGAGAAAAGCACATATTTCCCGGTTTTCATTAATCTGGTCGATTATGGGACCCGTGTGTAATGCCGTATTATGAAATGGGCTATGAATTGTAATTGTGCGACTTTATACACTGACACAAGTATATTTAATTACGTTACAATGCACCTTTTTGTAACGATCTGTTTACCAAAGATCTATAACCATATCGGATATTTTTTTCACAGAAAATATTTTTGGTCAATCCAGGTGATATAATAAGTCAATTTTCTCCTATATCATCGGCAATCTTACACGTGTTTCGCCCTGAAAATACATAAAACACCAAACACTAACTAAAACTGAATACGAAGAACTGCAACACTAGAGACATATCACAAACAAATTCAACATCAAATATTGATATTATCAACCTTTAACTAAAGTAGGCCTATTCATCAGAACTTTGATGCCATTTTTCAAGGTTCTGACATTTATATTGGACATTTATCTTTATCGTTAGATAATAGTCGTGTGAAAGTGTTCGAAAAGAATAACAGAATGAACAGAGATAGAAATTATAAAGAAAGAAAAGATTGTTAAAGAAAGCAGATTACATATATCAGTGATTACATATATCAGTGATTACATATAACAGTGATTACATATATCAGTGATTACATATATCAGTGATTACATATATCAGTGATTACATATAACAGTGATTACATATATCAGTGATTACATATTTCAGTGATTACATATAACAGTGATTACATATATCAGTGATTATATATATCAGTGATTACATTTAACAGTGATTACATATAACAGTGATTACATATATCAGTGATTACATATATCAGTGATTACATATAACAATGATTACATATAACAGTGACCGCGACACTTTTTATTCTAACCGTATTTTGTCTGTACCCTTCACAAAACGTCAACACACGAAACTGAGGTCGTGCAAAAGCTAAAATCATAGATTTAAAGATGTAATAGAGGAAGCTTTGGAAACCATGACTTTATTTCTTTTATTTTGTAGCGGTTTATAAAACAACTCAAAAAATTTTCTAAACCTGCGGTTCATCGACCAATTGACATGACTGAATTATGTGTTAGATGTTTTATTTACTTGTAAATAGAAACAATTCAAAGAATTCTTCAACTAGTTGTGCTCACTGACCATGTCCTGTCTAATATCTATACATTGCAGGATTTGGTTGCCTGGGTAACACTTAGAATTATCGACATTCCAAACAGAGAGGATCTCCCGATGACACAAACTGTTGGCAAATCAAATTCTTTTTTCCTGAAACCATTCAACTATTTTCATGAGGACCCTTCAATTTCTTCTCGAGACGCAGTCCTAATAAATCCAAGTTTAAGCAATGGCGGAACTGAAAAGGTGACTGCTGAAGATAATGGTATTCCAAAGAATTTTATATGTAGGACAGAATACCAACTACCATTCACAGAGGGGTATTTAAACTACAAGGACATATTCAATGGAAGTTGATGAAATAAACGAATAAGTTAGAGTAAAGTTATTCTTTCAGTATTTTGAGTGTGTAATATATATATATATATATATATATATATATATATATATATATATATATATATATATATATATATATATATATATTATATTTTGTCTAGTGCAATTTCCAGCATCTTTTTAAATATACTTTAATGTATTAATGTGTTAAATCAGAGTTGTGTTGAACAATATCAGTATAGTAATAACCAATGAGTAAGTATTTAAATTCTCCGGTACAACGTTTAGTGAACATTTGTCAATGAGGCCAAAATCATTTGATTTTCCATGTGGACATAGAGACACGGGTGAAAGGTGTTGTATCCTAATGTCCTTCCTGGTAAAATTTATTTTATTCAAATAAAATATGCAACTGAAAGTAGTCTTGTATTTTGTAATTGATAACCTTTTTTCGGTTCGGTTCATCTAACAACTGACTCTAGGACTCCAAGTGCAACCACAGAAGTATAAACACATTCTTGAACAAATATCAGTCGAAGGGCACATATTTTTAACCCAAACATGAGACCTTGTGATGCAACACAGAAGTATGTGCGTTCTAGTTCATATCTCTAGCTTACCTTACACTATATTGTGAAATTATATATCTTTAAGTTTTAACTTAAGATTTAGATAAATCTGTTCATGACACAGTAGCATTTCTAACAAGCTACTGATCGATTAAACAGAAATAGATGTAATTTGCTTATATGGAACACTTGCGTTCTCCGATTACATTGTAAGAGAATATGTTGTATTGCTATGTTTAATTCACTAGCAAATTTTACTCTTGACATCTTCTTTACTCCTTACTTCTTTAAAAAAAAATATTTACAAGAGGGTATAGAATACCACAGGCTGAAATTAACGGTTCAACTGTCAAATAAATGACCTTTCTGCAGTAGAGTAACTCCGTGTTAACAGTCATGTTTATTATTTGAAAGACTTTCCTATTCAGTCTTGTCAGTGTTGATTATGCATTGCCATATTTGTCATCGGCATCTTGATTCAGTTGGAAATAATCCCACACGAAAGTAACTCGCATTACTCAAGCCTTTCTGTTCCCGATCCCCCCTTCTTTCTGGGAACCAAGGGATCGTAATGAGCGAGATATATAGACTGTTTAACAACACGAAAGAATAGCTTCATGTTAGCCGCCATTTGCAATTTATACTGATAGCATTAAACACCTAACAGACACAATGTTCGAAATAGCTGTAAATCATTGTGAGGCTGGATATATTATCATATCTACATTCAATTTATATCTGTATTTATCATTTATATATTATTTCATATTCTGATAAATAATATTAGGTTTCTTTTTATTGAAAGTATTGCTGTCCGCTTCACTTAATGTCATGCCGTTTAGACTATTAGAAGGACCTTATTGAATAATAATTTTTGAACCGAACTGAACCGAAATCCGGAATATAAGAACCGAATCGATCGCTTCGACGTCAATGGTTCGGTTCCTCGGTTTTTGAAAATCCAAACGTAAAAAAATTAAATATAAAAATACAGTATGCCACACCACAAAACTGTTTTAAGTTTTATTAATTTACATTGCGACACGTGTTCCGCGTTGCAAACGCTCATCAGGCAATGATCATCAAAAAATATATTGAATATATATCATGAATATACATATATAAGAAGTTGATGAAGAAGATAAGATAACACTTATGTATGAAGCTTAATGCAAAGAATAAACAAAATTAGTTGATCTGATAAGAAGGCTACTCCTTTGTATAAGATTCTATTAATGGTTTGAATTTTTCAATAAAATCTTGTTATTTGAGTGTAATATTCGAATAGTCATCTGATTGATATATTGGCATGATTTTGAAATTCCTTTTACTACACTGACATATATGTTTAGAAACGAATAAATTACGATTATGCGGTAACTTTATATTGCGTTTGTGTAGAGCTACTCTTTGGTTTAGTGACTGAGTACATCCAATATATTCTTTCTTGCACCTTTCACATAAAATTACAAATATTACGTTTTTGGAATTGCAATTTAATATTCATTTGATATGAAATAATGAACAGGAATTTTTCAATTTGAATGTCTGACCTTCCATAGCAATGTCATATACTTCAAATCTTTTATTTTTGCATTTAATTACACCCCCGATCTTTGAATCTTCATTATTTGTAAAGTGGGCACGAGTAACTGTAACTGTTTGAGATTTTTAGGTTGTCGTTTACTTTTTATAATTTTTGTTTCATTTAAAATTATATATAGTTTTCCATCTACTCGTAAACTATCTAAGCCTTTATATACTTTGTTAAATACTACCGGATTGAATTTATTAAAAGTTGTTACAAATGCTAATGGTTGGTGCTAATGTATGGAATAGAATTTCTGCAACATTTTGGATGTTGACTTTTTAAATGGAGGTATTGGTGTGTATTTGTAGGTTTTCTGTAAATATCTGTGATTAATTTGTTGCCTTCTTTTATAAGCATGATGTCTAAAACCGCTATTTTATAAGGATCTTTTTCTATAGTAAAATTTATATTAAGATGTAAGTTTTGCAATATATCATAAAGATTATCTTTATTGCCCCAGCTAAGATTCCAGATAATAAAACATTCGTCCAAATATCTTTTCCATGATGTTGTAAATGTTTCAATTACACTGGAATCAAAATGTTGTTCCATCCTTTCATAAAGTTTGTTTTCTAGATACCCCAATGTTAAAGTTGGGTAGGCTGGTGCAATTTTTGCTCCCATGGCAGTTCCTCGGATTTGTACATATTGTTTATTATCAAATTGAAATGTATTGTTGTTATAACAAGATATTATATCGTAATAACAAAATAGTATGTCGTTATAACAAGATATTATGTCGTTTTAATGAGATATAAATTATCTTGTTATAACAAGATATTATGTCGTAATAACAAGATATTATGTCGTAATAACAAGATATTATGTCGTAATAACAAGATATTATGTCGTTATAACGAGATATGGAATATCTTGTTATAACACGATATTATGTTGTAATAACAAGATATTATGTCGTAATAAAAAGATATTATGTTGTTTCATATCTTGTTATTACGAGATATTATGTCGTTATAACAAAATATTATGTAGTAATAACAAGATATTATGTTGTTATAACGACATATGAATTATCTTGTTATAGCAAGATATTATGTCGTTATAACAAAATATTATCGTTATAACAAGATATTATGTTGTTCTAACGACAAATGAATTATCTTGTTATAACAAGATAGTATGTCGTAATAACAAGTTATTATGCTTTTTTAACGAGATATTAGTTATCTCGTTAAAACAAGATATTATGTTGTTATAACGAGATATGAAATTTACGGAAGCCTATTAGGACCACGAGTTGTATTATAACTGTTTTATATTAAGGTTTCATTTGCATTGTTTTTCACATCGTTGTTGTTAACAAAGCATAACATATTGTCTTGTAATACAATTATTACCAGATAGTAATGCAACGTGCATTACAATCGGGTAATAATTGTGTTACAAGACATTATTGATGTCACATTTTATCATTCTTGTTCAATATTGTTGTTATCGCAACCTTAACAAATACGTTGTATTAAAACTGATAAGATTAAGAGTATGTTATGTAAAAAAAGCTTTGTTTTAAATTGTCCGTTATCAATCTAATTAATAACTAATCTCTCAACGCACGTCCGAGTGACCTCTCGTAAGTTAATAATGTTAAACCAATGAAAATAAGACTTACAAAATTAAATGACAAAGAGATGTAATTTATTTTATGAAAAGGAAAACGTCACTTCGCAAAAGATTTGGTGATTCTAATCTATCAAACGTTATGAAAATTAATATGTACTTTCGGATTTTGTGTTGTTTAAAATGTTTTTAAAAAATACATCTCTTTACCATTAGATCGCTTACAATATTGTATAAGTCTTTTTTTATGGAAGCCGGCACGTGCCACATGTAGTAAGAAACATATGTCGTTATAACGACATATATAACGAGATATAAATTATTTTCTTATAACAAAATATTATGTCGTAATGTCTTTCTATCTACAATTTTGCCGACTGGCTACGCTCATCTTTCTTTATTAACACATAAAGACATTCATATATAATTGAGATATCGTTGCTGACTTAATCAGTGGTCATCTGCATCCATTTGTTCTGCAAATTCACTACGAGGAAGAAGAAAAACGCTGACCCCCAAAAAATGACAGATACAAATAATCAGTCTCTCCGTTTGATGAATTTGAGATAAAACCAGTTCGTAATTTAATGTCTAGAACCTAGATATTGAACTTTGAACTCTCTTGACTTGTGACATTTAACATTTCAGAGAGAGTATTAGGATACTCCCTGAAACATAAAACTGATTTGTTTCGGGGGGGGGGGGGGTAACAAAATGCTTCATTGGGATTCCAAATTGGAAACATTCCAACTTTTTTCTGGAAAACATACTCTAGAATCCCCTAGCCGGAGTTGAATTTCACTTCATTTTGGAGGTATAATATGTCTGTCAGTGGGCTGGATTATGTTTCCTGAAACAGTTTTAGTTTAAATGGATAATGAGTGTGACATATTACATAGACGCCCATCCCCGCCACACACACAAACACTTTTTCACATACATTTTTTATATTATCAGCACGTCTAGAATCCAGGAAAATGCTTCCCCGAGCTTTCAAATGTAAAAAATATATATGCGAATATATTCTACATTTGCACCCTATCCAACTTTAAATCATATGTCTTCCTTTGGTTATATAACAGTTTTAACAAGTATAATTTCATGTCTCCAACCCACTCACCCCCTTTTGAAAACAATTCTAGATCCGCCAGTGTTTTATATGTTTATTGCATTATCAAAAGATATATGATTTTTTTTTACCGGGGAAAACATTTTCAGAAAAACAAGTTTCCCCCTTTTTATTTGCTTCCTACGCCACTCTATTAGCCAGGTAGACAGGCGTAATTTTGTGCCTTGAGGCTGATAAAATACCTGTTCAGGATTCCAAATTTCTGAAATTTTCTGACAGATGCGACAGCGTGTCACCTTTTCCGTGGCGAAATTTTGCCTCACTAATCCAATATGCAGTGCCGTATGTATTGTAGATATATATCAGTTTTAAATAGTATAAATATTTTCTTATATTACACCATCAACTCCCCTATGACATGTTTTATCCGCCATTGCAATATATTACTTTTCTGACTACAAAAGTAAAAACCCGAAGAATATAAATAATCTGTCACTGGTCTGCTTTAAAATAAATATTCTGTCCTGAGACAGTATGAAAATATATAATCTGACTCGACAAAATTTGCCAGCGAGTTACAATGGTATAATTAAACCATAATACAATTTAAATTAAGACACCATTAAAATATATAGAAATGAATAAATGAAGGTTCTAATATTACACAACAATTTGTTGCAATTTTCTCGAGACAATGGAGTATTTCGTTAAAAGTTAGAAGTGGTTTATTTTTCATAAAATATAGCTTCTTTAAGTTAAGGTTGCATTAATAATAATATGGAATAAGAATGATACAATATAACATGATTAGTGTCTTGTAACACAATTATTACCAGATAGTAATGGGATGTTATGCCTTATTAAGAACAACGACGTGAACAAAAAATTCAAATAAAACCTTAATGTCTTACAATTATAAGACAACTCGAAGCCCAAATATGCTTCCGTAATTACGACGTAATATCTTGTTAGTATGATATAAGATCTTGTTATCACAAGATAATCATATCTTATTATAACAACATAATATCTTGTATTTTACGACATAATATCTTGTTATTAAGACATACTATTTTGTTATAACGACATAATATGTTGTTATAACAAGATAATACATATCTCGTTATAACAACGTAATATCTTGTTATTACGACATAATATCTTGTTATAATGAAATAATATCTTGTAATAACAAAATAATACATATCTCGTTATAACAAAATATTAAGTCGTTTTAACAAGACATATTTCGACATATTTTTATTACTACATGTGGCACGTATCGGCTTCCGTATTTAAATCCTTTGTTTGAGATAAAGTTTATATTCTAACCTTCTAACAGTAAAACTTGATAAAAACAACTGAAAATTTTTGTTTATGATTAGTAGTAAAACTACTAGTACCATTGGTGATGGGTATTTTAATTGCTGTTTTTGCTGCTGTTGCTGCTGCTGATGTTGTTAATGTTATAATAGTTTTGTTGACTTTTAATCGAAGAAGCCACGTTTAGACTAGCACAGGTCATTAATATTTGTCTGTTTTTTGCTGTTTTAACACATGATTGAATCGCAGTATACCTGGTTAGTGATATTCGTTTCTGAAGATCGTTCACAGAGGAAGGTGGGATATCATTTTACTACATATAAAAATAACCCTTCGTGACACACAACAAATTAATCTATAATGAAAATGAGAGAGAGAGAGAGAGAGAGAGAGAGAGAGAGAGAGAGAGAGAGAGAGAGAGAGAGAGAGAGAGAGAGAGAGAGAGAGAGAGAGAGAGAGAGAGAGAGAGAGAGATTCATTTAGTTATTTGTTTAGGGTGTAAATTCAGATAGGCCTATAGTCAAATATATATAAAAAGTATTACAGGATTAATTTCATTAACATGCTTTACTTAAGTTGAAAATTATTATTATTGAGTATACTTTAAACAAAAAGCCTACTGTTAATATTGAATTGATGTGGTCCAATGTTAACTGCCTTGGCAATAGTTTGCATTTATGACTAAGACTGTATATATTTGTCGCTGCATCATTTGCCATGCTGTAAGTGCGTGTTTGTATATGACGTATGTAGGTTAAGTCAGATTTCCACAGTGTAGAGTATATAGAACAATTGAAACTAAAGACTCTATTTCCTTATCGCGACCGGAAAACAAGTTTTTTGTTTTCGTTTTTTCCCTGTATACGGTAAGTTTTAATTTCAGTATTTTTTTATTTCCATGGTAATCTGTAATTCCACTTTTTAAAATCACGATTATTGCTTTATCTATAGGATGTAGTGTCTAAAACTTCAATATTCTAAGGTGAGGTTGGTTAGAGGATCGCACTTGAAATATGGAATTTTTAACTTCTGGTCAGCGTAGGTTCAAGCCCCTCTGGAATTTTGTGAGAAGGATTGCCAGTTAACTTACGGAAGACTGGTGGCTGCTTCCTGGGTACATTGTAACCGGGTTCTCTCCTCCACCATTAAATTCTGTCAGCCACCATATAATTGTAAAATGGCTGAGTGTGGCGTAAAACAACAATCAAAATAAAGTCAAATCAATATGTATTTGTTCTAAATGACATACCAGGTGTAATGTTATTAAGGATTGTTTTTCATTTTTTGAAAAACATGGAATTTACATGCAATGACTCATGGAAAAAAAAATTCTGTGCAGCATGTAGTATATTTTATGGTTTTTTTTCAAAAACTGAAAATCAATCCTTATAGTTATATATATTACCATTTTCTGGGAATTTGTAGTCAGTTGAATAGGAAATTTATTATATATAATTGACTTTTCAGGGGGGGGGTCCATATGACATAACAGCTGAAAAGTTGTATGCCAATCATTGAATGTAAATGCAACCGGTTTGTAGAAATAACAGTCGGTATGTAAATATGTTGAAATTTAATATACATCATCTTTATACCAGTATTAAGGTGAAACTAACTGGATTTTCGGGTGAAATTTTTAAAAATATTGCCCATTTTCAATGTAAATATAATAAACATGTAAATATGTTTAAATTTAATATACATCATTTTTATACCAGCATTAAGGTGAAACTAACTTGATTTTAGAGTGAAATTAAAAAAAATATTGCCCATGGTCAATGTAGGGATAATAGGCGTAACACGACGAAAATCACCTCATTTTTGAAATTTAAAATCACCTCATTGGATTGGCATTAGTGGTTATAGGCAGCTCCCTGGCACAATTTTGAATTTTGGCCGCTAGGGAACCGCCTGTGACGTCATAACCGGGAGTGCGTCATACCGGAAGTGAGGTTAAACCGGAGGTGAGGTCATACAGAAGTGTGTCATATCGGAAGTGAGGTGATGTTATCATGGCAACAAGGGGAAAGAGCCAATCGTTGTGCTTAGAGTAAATGTTGCCACAGTTGTCGACAGTTTGCGCGAGTTGCCGAGAGTTGTCATGCTAACCAGAGATGGATTTTCCCAATTTTGAGGTCTAGAGTGAATGAACGTTGATTAGATGGTGAGGTATTCCCCTGATAGCATAATTAAGTTGTAAGTAATGAAAACCTTATTAACGTTGCTAGCTCCCTATTTTTTCTGAGATATTGAAAATTACTGTTTGTAAATGTTTCATACGGTAAACACAAAGCCTATGTAATAAAAATTCAAACACTCACCCTATGGTGGTAGTGGTTTTCTGACGATGACTCTTCGAGCTCCGGACCGCAAATGAGCTCTCAGAGATCTAACTGAACCTATAATCTAGTTTTTAAAGTCATGTGACTTTTTTTCTTCTGATATATTTGTCATTTTAATGCATGGAAAATAATCTAGCCGTATCTAATAAAAAATGAAACACTCATCCATGCTGGTAGTAGTGTATTTTCTTATGATGTTAACACCTCGAGCTTCGGATCTCAAATGAGTTTTCACAGGCTTAACTGAACCTCTCTCTAGTCACATGACTTACTATATTAGACTTTTATCTAATGAAGTGAACACTTCAGTCATAACAAAAATACAAATGAAATAAAACGTTTAATGTTGAGCAAATATAGTAGTTTAGTCACTACAATATTTTTAAACTTTCCGCTACAGAATAACACAATATATATAAAAATTGCATACTTTTAGTTAAAGTTTCTTTTCGAATAAGCTTGGTGGCCCTAAAAAGGGCCGTTGATTGTCCAAAAAGTTGAATAAGAGAGATACTCTAATATCTGTCGAGTAGACGTCGCCAACGATGTACTTCTCTTTCTTTCTCTATCATCAGTCGATTTATCTCTGTCTTATGTTGTCGAAGATTGGATAATGCTTCCTAAGCTAGTACGTATTGTACAGGTACTGGAAGTGAAGCGTCAGGTCTAGGTGGTTCCTGGTGTTGTGTAGTCGGTGTCACAGGGGTCCTACCAGAATTTATCAGGATGCGTGGCCTTACTACAATACGTGTCTTTCGTGTAAGAATAATTCTCATGTTTCTCTCTTCAGGTTGCATATCATTGTCGGATGAGTTATCCATGATGAACTAATACCGAGACTCGGACAGTACTAGCTTATATAAGAGTTAATGACGTGCGCATGACGCATTCATTTTCCCAGTCTTGACATTTGTCCACCTGTTTTTGATAAGATGAGAGTCAATATACATCGTCCATCTTTAAAAAGCGAATTATGGGTAGAATTTGATGCCAAAGACCTGAATGCTGATCGACTCATGGAGAAAGTTGAGTACGTACAACAGAGTACTGAAAATTATATAATCAAAGATGGGTCTACCACATTGTCAGTGATCCATGTCATACAACCTGTTGGTAGTGGGGTTGGAAACGAAAATATCATTTCAGTTTTGATAAAAAAGTCTTTCTGAACAAGAGAAAAAAATTGATACAGACAAGAATAAAGACAAGACCTGTTTAGCTCGTGCTATTGTAGTTGGTCGTTTTCACTGTCAGAAATCTGGACTTGGAGATGGAAACAAGAACAAAAATTGGCACCGATATTGATTATAGGAGATGCAAGTAAATATACTCTTCAACGACCAGAAGCTCATGCCTTAATGCAACAAGCTGAATGTTATCCCCAGCAAAAGAGTGTTTGAAAATCTACGAACTGAATACCAACGCAACACGATTGACATTAAATGTACTGTATAGTGGTGTAGGATCCGGGGCCCCCATTCACGTCTTATACGATAATCACCATTACAATTGTATAGTATCTATGCCTGGATTGTTGGAATCAAATTACTATTGTGAACTTTATGATGTGGGTTATAATCCTGTAGAAGATCACCGATGCCCTCAGCGTTGCTTTCGATGTTTTGCACCGTGGTCCTGTGTTACCGACAACACCATAAAACTTATAGAGTGTACACATTGTTAGGGTACATTCATAACGACTCATTGTTACGAGAGTCATTTGAAACCCTATAGGAGTAGTACGACTAGGACTCCATGTCAGCTGATGACTCGATGTCCCACTTGTTAATTATAGATGAGTAAGAAGCAATTCGCACAACACTGCTGTCAAGAAAAGAAGAAAAAATGTCGCCATTGTAAACAGATCGTGGATCTAGATCACCGTTGTTTTATACAACAGATCCCTTTTCACGATGCATCATCGTCACCCCTTTATTAGATTTTCTATGATTTTGAGTGTACCCAGGATACCAGAGAACACAAACCTAACCTATGTATTGCTCATTGGGTATGTCACCATGTGCAACGGATGACTGGTATGAGGACCATGGAGGACCATCGTATTACATTTCGAGGCCCCACGACACTCACAGATTTTTTGAGCTGATTATTTGAAACGACCGTGTATGATGACATACATCAAAGAGAGAAACTTTTACATGATGGAGCTATAGCTATTGCTCATAATTTTAAAGGGTACGATGGACAGTATATTGTATATCATCTGGTACATCATATGTGAAAAACTTGATGTGATTATGAACGGTTCTAAGATTATGTCTATGACGGCAGGAAACATCAGGTTTATAGACTCGTGTAATTTCTTGGCATTTACTTTAGCTTCTTTACCCAAAGCTATTGGATTGACTGAACTCAAGAAAGGATACTTTCCACATTTATTCAATACAGAAGCTAATGCTGATTACATAGGGGTATATCCCCACCTATGTATTACAACCCAGAGAGTATGAAACCTGATGTACGTCGTGATTTTGAAGAGTGGTATCTAGACCAAATTCGAAAGGGTGAAATTTTCATTTGCATCCGGAATTAGAAGAATACTGTGAATCGGCCGTGACTATTTTGCGACAGGCTTGTATGCATTTTCCAAGTATGTGTTTGAAACTAACCGCTGTAGACCAATTTGCCAGTACGGGGAATATAGCATATCGTCGCAATCATATGCAAAAAATACGATTGATATCATACCTCCACGGGGATATCCTTCGGCATGACAGTATTCCACTCTAGCATTAGGATGGTTGAGTTGGAAAGAATATCAAACTGATCAAACGATTCGTCGTGGAGGTGAAGTCCAAGTAGGATCTTATCGAGCGGATGGTTATCAGGAAGACTTTCGGACCATTTACGAGTTTTATGGCTGTTTTTTTGGCACAGATGTCCCCTGTCTTTTCCTAACTTAAAGCAAGGGAAACATCCGTTTCATCCCTCTTTGACGTATGAAGAAATGTATCAAAATACCCGAGAAAGAGAGAGAGAGAGAGAGAGAGAGAGAGAGAGAGAGAGAGAGAGAGAGAGAGAGAGAGAGAGAGAGAGAGAGAGAGAGAGAGAGAGAGAGAGAGAGAAAGAGAGAGAGAGAGATCAGTATTTGCGTCAACACTATCAAGTAGAAACTTTGTGGAAATATGACTATCGTCAAAGGTACAAGACAGATCCAGAGTTTCAATATTTCATTGATAAAACGTATGAGGAGATTTCCGACCCGTTAGATCCTAAAGATGCTCTATTTGGAGGTCGAATTAATGCTACTCGTTTGCTTTGTGAAAAAGGAGACATTCGTTAGGTGGATGTATGTTCTTTGTACTCGTTTGTCTTGAAACATGGAACTTTTCCAATTGGACACCCAGATTGTAAAAGTCTAGATCAATATTTTGGACAGGTACAATTTGGAGTTATTCCTCCTCCTCAGCTGTTTCATCCCGTGTTACCTTATTGGTTTGCATGATAAAAACTACTTTTTCCTTTATGCCGTATTTGTTCTAAACAAGGAATCGAACAGGAGTTGGTTATTAGTTATTGATGCTCTCATACGAATCAAGAAAGAAGTTTGTTAGGTACATGGACGATGTGTGAATTGAATAAAGCTATAGAGAAAGGCTATGTGATAGATGGTATCATTGAAGTATGGCCTATTCCTGATCAGTCCAATACTTTATTTCGTAGCTATATTGATCAGTTTCTCCAGATTAAACAACAGGCTAGTGGTTTTCCTACTTCCTGTCCAACAGTAGAAGACCGTTGTCAGTACATCAAAGAGATTGAAACGAGAGTACAACTGACGAGAAGAAGATGTAGAGAGAATCCTATCTTACGGACCATTGCTAAACTGTTTCTGAACTGTTTGTGGAGTAAATTTGCTCAACGGATTAATTTACCTCAGATACAGTATGTTGAGAGTTGCGGAACATTACAATAGTTGATTCAAGATGACACTCGTGATATATTACATTTAGAACTGATTCTAAATGACGAAGGCCATGATAAGCTAGACATGTTGCCGGTGAATTCGAAACCGAAGGATGTCTTTGATGAACCAAATGGTTAAAGCAATGTAGTGCTAGCAGCTTTTACTACGTCTTTAGAACGGTTACATCTCTACGACATCCTAAAACGTTTGGGAGAACGTGTGTTATATTTTGATACAGACAGTATAATTTATCAACACGAACCACAGCAGTGGAATCCCACTATAGTGAACAGTTTAGGAGGATGGACAGACGAATTAGATGGCGATTCTATCTTAGCCTTTGTCTCGGGAGGTCCTAAAATTATGCGTACAAGACTCGTCAAGACAAAACGGTGTGTAAAGTCAAAGGAATTACTTTTAATAGTCGTACCACTTCTACGGTCAACATAGATATATTGAAACAGTTGTTACGTGGTCAACAACAGAACGTGCTTGTACCATACCATACGAATTAAACATCATAAAGCCAAAACGCAGGCGATGACTAAATAAATTCGTGTAGTGTATGATAAGAGACATCGCATTGAAAACTTTTGTACTTTACCTTATGGTTATTGAAAAAGTGATACTGAAAAATTGAGACTGTTTGAAAAGTTGTTTCAAAAAAGTGTTTTTTTTTTTAGTATTTAAACTATGAAACTGTACTTTGGTGGTGTTGTTGTTGATATAAAACAGGTGGAAGTGAAGGGTAGGGGTTCATTTATACAGTTTGATCTCAGGTACACGTATCATGGCTACTGTTATGAGGTCATAATTGCCTTAAAATATGCCAGCAAACATCAAGAACACAGTAAAGTAAATAACTTTTATTAACAATAACAAAATAAAATGTTAATCTATATGACACTTTATAGTAATTAAAATCACAACTCACAATTCAATTTCAGTTCAGAGTTCCACACGAATACACAATAAATTCCAGTCCTAATGTTATATTAAAAGGATCCACCTGAAATACACAACAAATTCCAATTTGTATGTAATACTGATGTGCACTAATCTGACGTAAATCCCAATATAAAAATATGGTCTGCTCTCCTATAACTTGGCCTCAAAAATAGTTTCAGCTGTTCTAAACTTGTTCTAAACTTGTTCTTCACTTGTTATCTCCCAAAGACCTGACCATCTCTGTATATATACTTTAAAACAGTTCTAGAAATCACTAGATAGGAACAATCCAGAAAATGGTCTTTCTACAAGATGCAGGAAAGTCCCTATATATGGTAACATGGTGACAGAGCTAGAATTTCCTTTAACAAACACACAAACAACTGATCTTCCAGAAAATTCCAGATGCACTAAGTTTAACAAGTACAAGTAATTGTAAATAAGCACTCATTAACCCGCATAATACTACTCTCGATTCTAAAGATCATGATAGTTTTTTACATGACTTTACCTAGCGATGCTTATTTAAAGGTCTTTCCTGATAATACTTTTACAGAATTCAAAACTCATTTACCTCAAGGCTTAAGTATGATGGATAGTGAGTGGGAAGTAGCTTTGAGTGAATTGATCTTTCCCAACTTAATAGAATCGGTAGGATCGAATGATAATTACATAGATGTCCTAATTCCCGTTCACGTTCCTTTGGAATCCATCGTTACACCTTAAGATCCAAGGGACCCCTCTACGTATCCTAACAAAAAGGAAATTAAATATCGTCAACATGGTCGTTTCATTAAAGAATTGATTAAGAAACACGTCTCCGAATTTGATCATGTCATCTCTAAAACAGATACGAAGTCGTGGATCGCTTTTGTAGGAAGTATTTGGAGACTTAAATTTCGTTCAGGATTTTATGCGTCTCCTGCTGCTTTAATAGAAGAGATGAGAGTCGGGTTTTCTAGAGCCTTTCAATATGTCGTTGATGGTGTAGAAAAACTCTCACATAAAATACTATTCAATTCAAGTGTGACTCAGCTTTAGATCGATTTATGATTGAGTTTAAAGGCCGATCCATCAATTTCGTTCCCTTTTTAATACGTTTTAGTAAGTCTACTAGGTTATAAACTCGGCTTTGAAGCCATTGACATGTATGAGGGTATGATTAAATGGATAAACGTCACACACATATCACGGAATCCACCCGATTTAAATATTAGTATGAGTGGTATTTATGTCTACAGTAACATTGCCGAAAGTCAAATTGTGGGTTCACAATCGTTACCGTTATTACGCGTGGTCCCTTTTCAAACGGGTCAATCGCTCAATCATCAACATTGGGAACCTTATCATTACAATTATATGGGGTTAAATAAAAATATTTTGATACCATTGAAATACAATTGAGAGATGAGATGGAACGTAAAATTAATTTTCTAGGTGGAAAAGTGATTGCCAAACTTCATTTTCGTCGTGTGATTTAATCATAAAATGAAGTACATCAGCTGAATTTGGTCAGTTGTTGACCGAGAGTCATCGTATCAACATCTTCTATTGGACACCTATCAATATGAAACCTACGAAAACAGAAATTGAAATGAGAAAAGACATGAGAAAAGAAGAGAAATAAAGACCAAAGGGTGGAAAGGGAAGAAACAGAGAGAAGAAGAGAAACAGAGAGAAGAAGAATAGAGAGAAAGAATAAGGAAACGTTGGAAAAGACAGAAGGGCAGAGTCAGGAAAAGACAAAAGGACAGGAAACGACAGAAGGACAGAGAGATGAAGGAGAGAGACAGGGACAGAGAGTGAAAAGTATCCATAGAGAGAACAAAAGAACAAGGGGAGGAAGGGCAGAGGGAAGGAGTGAAAAGAAAGAGGGGACGACCACGAAAAGTAGAACATGAAGAAATTCCTCATGATATTTTAATGTTTATACGAAAATGGTTAAGCGATTGTCGTCAGTCTCCGATGTACGATGACACTTTTCATTTACAATTAAATGATAATAATGGTAACCGACCAGGCATGATGTATCATGAGCATAAACAACGGCACCTAGCATGGGATCCTTTTGGTCATAATGTAGACGTACCGATGATATAATTTGTGTTTCAGGACAAAAAACGTAAAAAAAATATGAATGATTTTGGTCTGATCTGGAAATATACTTTATGGACCTTATAAAAAGGGGTGGGAATCCACATCAGTGACAATTCACTCTCAGACACGATGGAAAGAATATCAAGTATGGATCCTTTATTTTCAGACCGTCACAGATAGTGCTCCCATGAACCGAGACATGATGGATAGTGTACCACGAACCCATCGGGTAGAAGTGGATAGTGTACCGAGAGCCAACCTGATAGAAGTGAACAGTGTGCCGAGAGCCAATCTGATAAGTGACAAGGACTCCACCTACAGAAAGGAGACAGGGTGTGACCACTTTTAAACTAAGTCCTGCTACCGTCAGAGGATTATCGTTTCAATAGGAATTAAGAATACCATTAGCCTTACCTAATTATTGTACGTATGAATCAAGGTACCTGACGTTTAAAGATTATTGGCCAAAATTTCTACCAGGACCTAAACAGACAGAATTAGCCAGAGCAGGATTTGTGTATTTAGAGAACAGTGACCACGTTCGGTGTTTTTGTTGTGGCCATTGTTTAAAAGACTGGGAATGGTCCGATAATGCTTATACAGAACATCGACGTTGGTCTAAAGATTGTGCTTTCAGTCAGTCAACTGGTGATATAAAAAAAACAAAAATAAAAAACCCTGTGTGGAGCCTCCCTTCTGCGGACAGACAAGTGCCTGACGCGAACGATTCTAAATATAAAATAAGGAGGACGGTTATAAAGCAAAGTGAAATTTAGTCACCAAACATCATTTGAATCAGTCATCAATATGAGTTATCCAGGATTGCCTCAGACGCACCCTAATTATTCACCTAATTGTACATCGTACATAGAAGGGACTGATGTTTTGGATGAAGTTCTCAAAACTTTAGACCAGATGGATGAAAAACAAGAAAATGATGCTGCCAAGGGAATGCTTTCCTATCCACATTACTGAAAATGAAGGAAGAACTCACGGCCATTACAATTAGTCTGAAAGAATTGAAGTATAAACTACAACCAGAAGTCAGAACATCGTATATGGGTTACAAATATAAGCCATCATCACAGACTCATCCTTGTTTCATTTGTGGTGAAATTGGAAATTGGAATCCTAGAATAACGAGTCGTCAACAACAACAACATCAGTAAGAGCAGAACCTGAGAACAAAGTAGAAAGTCGATCCCAACAATCAGACTAATGTTATAATTGTCATCATTCAGGTCATTAGGCTTATGAATGTCCTGAACAGACTTCAACAGGAGCCACACGTAAACTCAACTTGATGCTCAAGAAGGGAGGAAAACCCACCAAGAAAGTGAAAGTGGAAACCGAACAGAAGTGATAATGTGATTTTGTACTGTTATAATGTAAATATATTTAGTATCACAGCTTTAAAGAATCCGAACCGACCGATCTGTTACAAAAGCTGACGTTCTTTTGCTCCGTGCTGTATGGGCAAGATCAACCGTAGTAGTGAGACAAAGTGACAAAAGTTTGTTTGCGTGTTTCAAGACTGTTTCATCGTGATGAACGTTTTAAAATATGATCAGTGTTTCAAAAGTTATGCTTTTCAAAGTTATTAAGTGTTTTCAAGTTAATAAGTGTTTCAAAGTTAAAAAGTGTTTTCAAAGTTCATTCTAATGTATTGTACATAGTCACAGATTGACGGTCCTAATCCTCTGCCGATTATCTAAAAAGGTGTTTTAACGGGGAATTAAACTTATTAAAAATTGATCTGGTGTTTGTGTATTATGTCTGGGTATAAGGTGTACACTTAGAGTTTAGAGTACACTTAGAGTTTAAACCTAGTATCTATACGGTAGACACAAATGTACACAGAGTGATCTGGTGTAAAACATTATTGACAAACTATGATTAAGACTAGAAGGATACCTAGAGTAATAATGTAACACTTAGAGACTATAGAGTATAAGACATACAGAGAGAGAAAATAGGGGCATCTATGTTTTATTGCATAATCTCAGATGACAATGTCATTTACCAATCTTCTCGCAATTGCAAGTCAACAAAGGTTCAAGTAACCAGTAAAATGTGCTTTCTTTAGATCAAAGACTGATATTTGGCATCAAGAAAATATTTTTCAATAATTATTGTACAGGAACCAATTACAACAAACATGTTTTACATCTGTCGTCGAGTTTAATATGTAATTGTTTACAACTGTGATGTGCAATATTTGTTCCCCTTTGATAATTGGTTCCTAGAAGCCATCTTATCTATCATAAAATATAATAATTATAGTAACTTAGCTGACATAAATTTTGGCCTTTTATACGATGGATACCTTAATGTTTTTTTTTACACCCTGCCGATATTTAATATGTATATGTGGACTTATAGGTGTTTATGTTGCATGCTTGGCAAAGAAACAGTCACTTTTTAAGTCTTAGGTATGATTCGGTATTGGAAATTGACTCCTAGACCATTGGCTTGAGAGTGGGACGCTCTATCATTAGGATTTGTTAGTTGTCTTTATGATAAAAATGATATACATGCAGATGATTATAATACTGTCACTTATAATTTTAAACTTTATATTCTGATTTTTTACCTTAAAAAAGTTAACTATAATACATCTTCCGTGTCAGTCTATATCCCTTTTTAAATTTTTATTATGCATACGACCTAATTTTTTTATGATTTGTACAAACTTTAATATGGTAAATGGATAAAAATTTTGTAAACAAAAGAAAAAATTGTATATTTACCATTCAGTTATGCAGCTTTCTCGTATGGTCATAATGGGGCACTAGCTATGTCAATTTCTTCTACTTTTGCTTCTTGTACTTAATGTGTAATAAAGAGCTAAAACACAGGCATAACAAAATCATATATTGCTATATATTTTGTGAAAATAAGGTCATGTCTAGTGTTTAAAATCTGCCAAACCTGGTATTCGAGAGCAACAGTCACAAAAATATACTTTTTATGCCATGCGCCTGTGTATGCCTATTTTTGTTATTGTTTTTCAATCTAAGTGGTAAAAAAGGAAAATAACAACTAATGTCCCTTTAAAATATAATATTTACATAGCGA
>BROG01000557.1:0-45000 GCA_030159075.1 Atrina japonica
TATATATATATATATATATGCGTGTGTATTCAGTTGATTCCACTTACTTGCATACCTGATAATTGCATATCCCTGTTAATTGCATAAGAAGTTAAAAAGAAAAAATCATTTCCTTTTTCTCACATGTTAAATATTCCTTTGAATCCATAAATTAAACCAACAATTCGTCTTAATTGCATTAAATATTCCTCAAAATGATGGAAAATGTACTTATTACGGTAGAAGTTATGTGTTGACATACTATTTACATAGAAATACATTTTGCTTTTATGTCATTATGTTACATATGCTTAATGACATTCCATTACTAGTTTACCTGGGATGTTTATAATATATATATATATGTATGTATATATATATATATTTGTATACATATGTACATTTATACATAAATTTATACACATGTATAAACGTATACACACATATATTTATACACATGTATAAATGTATACACACATATATTTATATACACCTATACACATATGTATACACATATAAACATATACAAATTTTTATACACCTATTTCTACATATTTTCATATGTATATATACGTATACATATATGTATACACATAAATGTATACACCTATTTATACACATGTATAACGCATTTACAAATATATATATATATATGCAATATATTATGCTAAACACCTGTATGAGATGAGTAGTAGTTGCCTTTTCTACCCGGAAATACTAAATGAAATATGAAATTAATGTTATTTTTATATCATTTTGAAAGATACTAGTGATATAGGAAGTTTTGTATACTTATTGTCAGATTTGAATCGAGATTATTTTATATTCAATTGCTTAGTGCAGGGAGTTTAAATAATTAAGACGAAATGACCGCGGACATCGCCATGGTGCTGAATGATAACTGGTTTATTTACAACAAATTTGCATTTGAATTCTGATATATCATTAATGGGATATACTATATAAAGTTTGTGCGTAACTTAGGAGAAGGGAGACAGCTAATATTCGTTCATGATAACTCAATGTAGCTATTTTGTTGACATTTTTTACCAATCAGCTGGGAACTGAAATGAGTGATTGCGTGATTCGTATGTAACTTACGTAAGTATTTTACACGGCCTGATTTCATAGGAAGCGAGTGACGATTATCCGGCGAAGGCAAACAAATCGACCTGTTTATCAGATATGCTTGACAAAGTCGGAACAAAGCCCAACTCTCTTTTTACTGTTCAACAGACAAGTTACAAATGTAACTACGAAGCAAACTTTCATTTCTATGGTCTGTGGTTCTGGTCATAACATGACCTAGATATATCGCGATATGGGCCGTAGGCTGTACAATGTGCTACAGATGTAGTCTCATGTTTCCAATTTCTTTCTGTGATTTTGTTTGTTTTTGTGGTAGGCATAATGTAAAGCTTTTAAGATTAAAAATATAAAAAATAAACAATATGATATTTTATTCTTTATTGATTCATTCATGTATTCTTACGCTGAAAAGTTAAGCAATTAGTACTGGAGTCACGTGACTGCAAATACTGACATATGCAATATATCACTGTAAAGACTTGCAATGAAGGGAACTGCAGTCGGTACATAAATATATATACACCTATACAGATATGTACACACATATTTACATATATAAAAACTATAACATATGTGTTTACATAGATACACACGTATAACAGTACACTCATATGTAGTCAAGTATATTCATATACATCCACACATATACATATGAATACACATGTGCATGTATACATATATTTATACACATATACAATTACAGAGTTATATACATGTGTATAAATGTATTTACATATGCATTCACGTATACACATATATACCCAATATATATATGTTTACATGTATACACCTATGTACACACATTTATACATATACTTAAGTATACACACATGTACATATATACACATATTTATACACATATGTATAAACATATACACATATGTATACACGTATACAAATACATACATTTACATATATACACGTATACAGATATATACACATTATTTACATATATATATATATATATATATATATATATACATGTATACAAATAATAAACACATTTATATACATGTATACAGAGTTCTAAACAATTATACTTGTATACACATATATATATATATATCCATGTTGACACATATATGCACTTGCTTACATATGTAGACCCATATACACATATGAACACACATATTTACATGTGTATACACATGTACACAAAATACATATTTACACACACACACACACACATATATATATATATATATATATATATATATATATATATATATATATATATATATACAGTGTACATGTTTACACATATGTATACACATATAAACACATATGCATATCTATACACATATTTATACATATATTTGAAGATAAATATACGTATACACATATGTATACACATATACATGTATACACATATTTATAGATATATGTTTAAACATATACACATTTTTTCACATATACACATGTGTAAATGTTTACACATATGTATACACATATTTACATGTATACACATATCTACACACATTTGTACAAATATATTTACAAATAGTTATACACACACACATATATATATACATATATATATATATATATATATATATATATATATATATATATATATATATATATATATATACATATATATACACACACACATAAATGTATTTACATATGTATAATATATATAAACATGTTTACATATGTATATATGTATAAACATATGTACACATATGTGTACATGTTTACACATATACAAATATAAAAATATAGACATATGTATACATTTATACATATACGTACATATCAAATATATATACATATAAACAGATATGTATACACATACATACATATGTACAAACATATACACATTATTTCCATACATATACACATATATTTATGTATACATATATCTGTACAGTGGAACCTCGCTATTAAGACCATCTCACTAACTGACACAAAATGGTCTAATCAATGATGTGGTCTCTTAAATGAGGTTAAGGAAGAGATTGGAAATTCTTGGTCTTAATTGTGAGGTGGTCTCCCAAGCAAGGTGGTCTTTAGGCAAGGTTCCACTACATATAAACATAAACAAATATACACATATGTACACACCAATTTATTTATATCTACAAGGTAACGCACATATTTACACACATATTTACATATGTATACATGTATTTAGATATGTATACACGTAAAAAAAATTGTATACATATATATACACTCATATACATATATATAAACGCATTTACATATGTACACACATATAGGCATTTACACACGTAAAAATGTGCACATGTGTATCCATGTTTACACATATGTACACATGTATTTACATATGTATACACGTATAAACATATGTGCATGTTTTTATATATTTATACAGATATACAAATATGTATATACATATACTTGTGCACAGTTTTACACATATCTACAGACATATATGTACAGATGTATTTACATATTTATACACATATGTACAAATGTATCTATATTTATATATGTATACATATATATATACATATTACATGTTTATACATATTTAAGCACATATGTATGTACGTATTTATATATGTATAATATCTATACACATATACACATATGTACCCACATATGTACACATTAATACAGGTATATATGTATGTATAAAACATTTTACATTTATATATCCTTGCAAGCGTATATACACTTGTATAAGTGTATACATGTTTGTATGTAAATAAACATCTGTTTTCATGTATACAAATATGTATACAAGGGAACTTATGGGTGTATACATATGTTTATGTGTATACATGTAAACTTTTTTGTACATGTATACATGTTTTTACACATGTGTATAGATGTGTATATGTGTATACATCTGTAAATGCTTGTGTATATGTGTTTATATATGCACATAAGTTTATACATTTATACGTGTAAACTTATAACCTTATGTACAAACATGTGTATATATGAGTATATGCATATGGATATATTTAAACATATAAACATACGTGTAACATTATATATAAATATGTATGTACATAAGTTGATTCATGCATACATATGTGTATAGATATAAACATATGAGTATAAATATGTATATATATATATATATATATACATATGTGTATGCAGGTGCAGTACTGTGAACATATATGTGTATATGTTTATGTATATACATGTGTACTAAGGTGTATATGTCTATATATTTGCAAATATGTGTGTAAATGTGTGTATACGGGTATATATACATTTATACGTGTGTAAATATATGTATACATATATGCACATATGTA
The DNA here is from genome assembly GCA_030159075.1 of Atrina japonica. NCBI lineage: Eukaryota > Metazoa > Mollusca > Bivalvia > Pterioida > Pinnidae > Atrina > Atrina japonica. The sequence continues at coordinate 4,311 of BROG01000557.1, forward strand.
TCCTGTGTATATTCTAATAAAAATAAAAAATACATAGAAGTTTTTCAATCTCAGCAACTTAAGTTATGCTATTAAAGGTTCTGTATCATCATTATGATCTGCTTCCTGAAATGTATTAATACTGTTGTCAGGCAATGAATGGGTTAGTCCTTGAACTTGATATGTGCTTGGTCTGTTATTAATCATTTCCTGAAAAAACAAAAAACAAAAGGAAATTAAATGAATATAAGCATACAAATTTATAACTTATAAACAATAAAGAATATAAGTTATATTAATGAGAATCAACAAAAAATTAATGTATTTTGGTTGTATTGTTGTTTAATGTCCCACTCAAGAATCTTTCACTCATATGGAGACGTCACCAGCATTTGGCCTATGCTCAGAATTTATGACCATTGAGCAGTGAAGGTTTTTTAATGTGCTGACACCTAATGTGACATGGGACCTCGGTTTTTACTGTCTCATCCAAAGGTTAGGAACTGGACCCCATGACCTCATGATCAAAAGTGGAGTGTGCTAATGACTTAGTCAGACCAGCATTGTAATAGATAAAAAAAAAACAAGAGGTCAATGGCCATGTAGTTGGATGGGCAACAGAGACATGTTTTTCAGTGTTGAAGATAGGATATATAAAATCAATGTCTAACACAATATTCATCTACACCACATAGGCTTTGAGCCCACTGTCAAATGTTCTAAATTTCATCTCTGACAGACTATTCTTTTCCTTTAGCTACTTTTTGTCTCTTCTGTCTCAAAATATACAGAATCAGTTCAGACTTCCACCAAGTAGATCTTATCAGAAAAAAATTAATTTGAAACTTTTACTGTAAAAATCAAGATGATATCCAACAACTATGTTGTGTTCTCATAAAAATTTGTGTATAATATGTAGATCTGGACAATGGAAAGTTTTGAACAATCCAATTCCAAATATGGAAAAGTGTTCCCCACAATCGCTGCATCTAGGATTCTTTCTGAAGTCAGCAGCTCAGTGTCTAAACATTGTGTCCTACATTTGAAGTGTTCTCATTACCTGTGTTTGTGTTGAGATAAATATGCTGCAGAGCACAGGCAGCAATAAAAACGAGTGAAAATGAGATAAAAATAGAATGACAGGGTCAGGTATGAGACCGACAAAAAAACAGTCAAGCAATATATATATATATATATATATATATATATATATATATATATATATATATATATATATATATATATATATATATATATATTTATCAGATACCAAAGTATAAATCCTTAGGATGTCCAGGACACAGATCCGGAAAAAATGGACAAACACAGACGTCTGGAAACCAAGAGGTTAGATCAAGTACCATGGAGGAGTGAGCATCCCTATTGGTACATATGTCTCAACAACCAACGAAAAGGCAACTCAACATTACACCCAGTGAAACAGAGTAATATAGAGATAAATACACACTAGGACTGTTAAACTGTTAAAAAAATATAGTCACACAAATAAATATAAAAGTTGCATTTAAACAAAATCACTTCATTTTACACCAAAATGGCAGTTTTCAGATGTAGGCAAAAACACAATGCCAAAAATTAAAATTAATTCAAAATTTCACAGCATTAACAAAAACGCAGCAACATTATGCTCAGAAAGGGGAATGTTGGCAATATCATTCAGTTACATGAAGTTTTGGTAGAACGCCGTAACTGTGGAAATCAATCATAAGCCATTAAAGTCAATTTTCAAGAAATCTTTACACCAGACACAAGCCAGACTTGAGACTAGTACTATCTCTTCAAAAGTATGATTTGAATGTGATTTACAAGCATGGGAAAATGATGCTTCTAGCCCATACTTTAATTAGGGTATTCCTTCCAGAAACTAGGGAAGACTTAGAACTAATCATGTCTGTGGATCGTTGTATTTGACTACTACTCCTCAGAAATATCAGGAAATTAAGAACACCACATTAAATGATCATAAACTTCAGATTCTTAAGAATGCAGTACAAAGTTGATGACCCGGTAAAAAGGAAGATGTACCTAGTGAGATTTCACAATATTAGAAGTATCATGATGAAATTGCCTGCAAAGATGGTATACTGTACAAAAGTCATAAGATAATTGTGCCTAAAGCACTAGGAAAAGAGATGCTGAAAACTAGAGAAGATCTGTGAATGTGTTTTTCCGAAAGGGTCTAATGTTAAATTATGTTTCTTGCTGGCAGCCACCTTGGATGAGGTGCGAACCTGAAAAACACCTTTTTTAACAGGGGACCAGTCAAAGACTATTGTGACCAAGTTTGGTTCCAATTGGCCTTGTGGTTTCAGAGGAGAAGATCTTTGAAAGTGTTCACATATGGTCCAATGTTAATCTATGTTTCCTACTGGCTGCCATCTTGGATAGCACCTGGACCTACTTGGCACTTTTTTAAATGGGTCCATCCAAGGACCATCACGAACAAGTTTGGTTTAAATTGATAACAGTTCCAGAGAAAAAGATCTGTTAATGTGTTTTTCCGAAAGGGTCCAATGTTAAATTATGTTTCTTGATGGCAGCCATCTTGGATGAGAACCTGCTGGGCACATTTTTAAATGGGTCCATCCAAGGACCATTATGACCAAGTTTGGTTTCAGTTAGGATAACAGTTCCAGAAAAATAGATCTGTAAATGTGTTTTACAGAAAGGGTCCAATGTTAAATTATGTTTCTTGATGGTAGCCATTTTGGATGAGGTGCTATCGTGAAAAACACCCTTTTTTACAGGGGGCCAGCCAAAGACTATTGTGTCGAAGTTTGGTTCCAATTGACCTAGTGGTTCCAGAGAAGATCTTTGAAAGTGTTCAATGTTAATCCATGTTTCCTACTGGCGACTAACTTGGATACCACACATTTTTAAATGGGTCCATTCAAGGACCATTATGACCAAGTATGGTTTCCATTGGGAAAGAAGTTCCACAGAAAAAGGTTTGTCGATGCGTTTTTGCATAAGGTCCAGTGTTAAATTATGTTCCCCTATAACGGCCATCTTGGATGAGGTGCTATCTTAAAAAACTCCTTTATACAGGGGACCCCCAAATGACTATTGTGATTAAGTTTGGTTCCAACTGGTCTACTTGTTTCAGAGGAAAAGATGTTTGAAAGTGTTCATATATGGTCCAATGTTAATCTATGTTTCCTGCTGGCAGCCATCTTGGATAGCACCTGGACCTGCCGGACACATTTTTTAAATGGGTCCATCAAAGGACCATTATGACTGGGATAGCAGTTCAAGAGAAAAAGATCTGTAAATGTGTTTTTCAAAAAGGGTCCAATGTTGAATTATGTTTCTTGATGGCAGCCATCTTGGATGAGGTGCGAACCTGAAAAACATCTTTTTCACAGGGGACAAGCCAAAGACCATTGTGGCCAAGTTTGGTTCCAATTGGCCTAGTGGTTTCAGAGGAGAAGATCTTTGAAAGTGTTCCCATATGGTCCAGTGTTTATCTATGTTTCCTACTGGCAGCCATCTTGGATACCACCTGGACCTGCCCTGACACATTATTTAAATGAGTCCATCCAAGGACCATTATGGCCAAGTATGGTTTCAATTGGGAAAGAAGTTCCAGAGAAAAAGATTTCTCAATTTATTTTCGCATAGTGTCCAATGTTAAATTATGTTCCCCTATAGCGAGCATCTTGGATGAGGTGCTATCCTGAAAAACACCATTAAACACGGGACCCCCCCCCCCCCCAATGACGAATGTGATTAAGTTTGGTCCCAACTGGCCTACTGGTTTCAGAGGAGAAGATTATGACCAAGTTTGGTTTAAATTGGGATAGTAGTTTCAGAAAAAAAGATGTGTAAATTTGTTTTTCCCAAAGGGTCCAATGTTAAATTATGTTCCTTGCTGGCAGCCATCTTGGATAAGGTGTGAACCTGAAAAACATCTTTTTTTACTGTGGACAACCCAAAGACTATTGTGACTAAGATTGGTTCCAATTGGCTCTGTAGATTCAAAGGAGAAGATCTTTGAAAGTGTTCCCATATGGTCCAATGATAATCTATGTTTCCTGCTGGTGGCCATCTTGGATATCACCTGGACCTGCTGGACACATTTTTATATGGGTCCATCCAAGGACCATTATGGCCAAGTTTGGTTTCAATTGGGATAGCAGTTCCAGAGAAAAAGATCTGTAAATGTGTTTTCCCATGGTGTCCAATGTTAAATTATGTTCCCTGCTGGCAGCCATCTTTAGATGAGGTGCGAACCTGAAAAGCACCATTTTTACAGGGGATAACCCAAAGACTATTGTGACCAAGTTTGGTTCTAATTGGCTCAGTAGATTCAAAGGAGAAGATCTTTGAAAGTGTTCCCATATGATCCAATGCTAATCTATGTTTTCTACTGGCGGCCAACTTGGATACCACCTGGATCTGCCGGACCAATTTTTTAAATGGGTCCATCCAAGGACCATTATGGCCAAGTTTGGTTTCAATTGGGAAAGTAGTTCCAGAGAAAAAGATCTGTAAATGTGTTTTTTCCGAAAGGGTCCAATGTTAAATAAAATTATGTTTCCTGCTGGCAGCCATCTTGGATAGTATGCGTACCTCACGTTTTATATTAGTGCGACCATGTCCAGTGGAGTTGGGCAGATCATAATTGATAAATATCCCCAAAGAGTCCTTCATACCAAATAATAGCCTCCTACTACACATATTTAATGATTTATAGTACTTTCCATCACTTGCCCCAAAACTTTAACCTGGAAACACCGGACGCTGACGTGACTGAATAAGCCCCCCCTATTTTTTAAATAGGTGAGCTAAAGAGTGAAATTATATTACCCTAAGTTACAAACCCTCTTTAAAAAACATCTGGATCTACCTGGAGTACTTTAAGGGTCATAAGCACACAATCTAACCTAAATCCCGGCATCTTTCTATGAAACTGCATAACATATCTAATAATGCATTCAATTTTACTTTTATGAGAGTGATAAATGAAGTCAATCATGTCATTGACGGATATATTTTTAAAATTATAGAACTAATGAAATAAATACAATCTAAGAATTAGTGGTCAAAATCAGTGAATACATGATGTCTGATATCTGAAGATTTAAGATGTTTGTATGACACTATATCTTTTTTATCTACATATATATTTATATAATAATGATATCGTTAGTATCATTATTCAAGAACATTATAAATATTTTGACATAAAATCATTACCATCCGTGCCTTCCTGGCTCTGGCTACTTGAATTCGTTTATGTATATCTACATAAACATCTGTCTCATCAATTATCTCCTCTTGGATTAACTCTTCAATGACATCTTCTAATGTGATAATACCAATTACCTGTAATAGAACAAGGCATAACAAGTTTTACTCCCTCGCAATGGAAATATTGTATACCTGTATACTGCAATGATATTTCGGAGAACTAACAACTTTTACGTATATACGTCAAGGGCAACTGGCAATGTTCAGGAAAAAATGAAGTTGCCAGACTGTCAAAGAAATGTGAGCAAAATAAATGAGCACTCGCTTGAAATCTGGTCATATAAATCACAAACCACGTGTCTAGTTTTGTTGACCATAATAGGACGTAGACTGCTGCTGAAAAAATGTTGTTAGTTTCAATTAATTCTGTTCAGCAATAAAGCCACTAGAGTGCCAACACAAAAAATAAGTGAAAGGAAAAAAGGGTAATAACTCTGTAAATAAGGGAGTGTGAGTTACAAAATGCAAACTCGTCCAAGATATTACGATTGTAAAGCCTTTAGTCCCCTAGCTAATAATGTGTTTTTTGGAGGGCATAATTTTCAGAATTTGAAAGCCTATTAAAATGCTACAAATTGACCTTTATTAGCACTCGGGCTACTTAGGAGTTTTGGGGTAAAATCGATATAAAATAAACAAAAATCACTGAAAATTGGAAATATACAATTAATCCTTTATTTTAGTTCTTTTTTGCAATTAAAGTAAAAATTATATGGCAGATGACTTCAAAATGTTAAAGCTGTCATCTCAACTTTGAAACCAATTTAAGCAAATTAAAAAAATATTAATATCGTTTTTGAAACATCCCCAGTGTTTTACTTCAATTGGTTGCCATATTTGTTCAATTTTCTGAATAGAAACAAGCACCCACATCCGATATAAAAGGCGAATTTGCAAAATCAGTCATCATTTCTAACTATAGTCACATAGAACAAATGTGTGAAGTAATGAAGTTTGAGTGTAACTCATCTACATGTCGAAAATAAATATTGATATCAACAAAGTTCATTTTCTCTATCTGGATATTTAGCCGGCTAATGTACATGTACAGTTCACAAGCATATAATTAATCAGTTTAAACATGAGTATATCAAACATAATTCCAAATTCTCTATGAGAAAATCATAAAATTATAAACAAACTGGAGCTCAAGACCACCTATTATGATATGAATGGCCTCACTTCCAAAATAACGAATCAAGGACAAGTCAGACCAAGGTCAACTCGGAAATATATATTCGAACATTTGGCTCATTTTACATGACCATTTGCGACCATTTTGAAAAATTTGACAGCAATGTTTCACAGCTATGTCTCTTACAACATTTATTTGTTGTCATCTTTCTTAAAATATGAGAAGGGGTACCTTGTCATTGGTCAATTGCGCGCAACCCAACTGCTCGCTTTACCTAGTTCACCAGAATGTGTGACGCTATGTAAACATAACAAAAGAGTGCAGATTACTGGTAGGATTTTATTTATTTTTATGTTGAAATTGAAAATTATTATAAGGATACTAAAATAATGAATTTTAGTATAAAATTTATTTATTATGTATCATTATTGAAGTATTTAATGTAAAAATTAATGTGGAATGTTCATGATTTGAGTAAAGTATATGTTTTGATTACATGTCATATGTCCATTGTTTCGCTTTTGGAGTGCAGGTGTGAAATAACGGTCGTTCTGCAGCCTTGCCTTTTATAGTGGAATTGTGAGCCAATTTCTATTGATAACATTTAACAAAAATGTCTGCCTGTGGAATAATAAATCAGGGGTGTTTCAAAAGCATTATAATTTTTTTTTTCGAATTCAAAACTTGTTTAAAAGTTACAATGACAGCTTTAAGTATGGGCATAATAAAGAATGACTGTTTATTACAGTTGGTGTTTTGATGTAAAAACCATGAAACATTAGCTTTAGTAAGTTTTATCACAAAAGTAAACTATAATTGAAGGGTTACTAGCTTTTCTAGTTTTCAACAGTTTAAAATTTGCTGCTTTCACCTTAAAACTCCTAAACCCTAAAACAGCCTGAGTTCTAACATAACCCATTTTGTATCTTTTAAAAGTTTTTAGCAAAGAAATACCCTCAAAATACCCTTTGTTGAAACTGGGTTTGTTAGTGGCATAAATCTAATATTTATTCACAGATTTCTGCTTGTTTAATATACCAATGGTAATCAATTAAAATATCTGCTATTCCACCATTTTTGCAGTGCAAAAATAGACCATAGATGAAAAAAATAATCCTGGTCCCCAAACCTCCATAACCCCTACTACTAGAGTGATAACATGTCTCATTTTGTAGAAATTTTTATATGCTTTCTGAGAAACATATCATTAAAACTTGCCCCTTGATAAAAATTGTGGTACATGTATTTAGTGGCCTAAAGTGAATTAAATTTTTTACAGATTTGTTTAAAAATTGGATTTTGCATTAAAATACCACATCTGATATACAATGATTGTGTAATAGGCTAATGTGTATTATTCCAAATATTTGTCATACAAAAATTAAACTCATTGCAAAAAGCCATAATAAATGAAGGATTATTTGAGATTTTCCAATTTCCATTGATTTTGTCACTATTTAATGCTTTTTTACCCCAGACATCCCAAGGGCTAGAGAGCTAATATGGCTTATTTTGTAGCATTTTCTTTAAGCTTTCTGACATATATCCCTTGGTAAAGAATAGGGTCTTTAGTGGGCAACAGTCTATTAATTTTTTTCACAGATTTCTGTGTTTTAGTCCTCAAAACATCAAATTTGTATAATGTGCCAAGACTTCTCATTTTATATATCTGTCATACAATCATCAAACTCATTGCAAAAGGTGGCAATTAATGAAGAATTAATTGAGATTTTTTAGTTTTCAGTGATTTTTGCAATTTTTTTATTGTTTTGTCTCAAAACTGTTGAATGCCCTGAAGGCAAGCGTGCTAACATGGCTCATTTTGTAGTCTTTTTGGTAAGCTTTCATATAAGCATACCCTCTAAAATCCCATTTGACAAAAACTGAGGGTTTTAATTTCCTAAAGTCTAGTCATTTTTACATAGATTTCTTTTTAAGATAAATTCTTAAATGTGTTTTACGCCAAAACATCAAATTTGATAAATAATGGTTGTTAAATGGGTAAATAATTCTCATTTAAGATATCTACAATACAAGCAGTACTTTCATTGCAAACAAAGGCTTAATATGAAGGATTAATTGAGGTTTTCCAGTTTTCAGTGATTTTTTGTTGATTCTCATGGTTTTTACCTCAAAACACCAACTTTATTGAAACAAATCATAGTTTATTGTGTCCATACATATCATTTAAGTTATCTGTCATACAATTATTACTCTTATTGCAAAAAAAGACCTTAAATGATGGATTAATTGTTAATTTCCAAATTTCAGCTATTTCTGTTAATTTTCTATGATTTTTACCACAAAACCCCTAAGTGACTTGTGTGCTAATAAAGCTCAATATGTAGCATTTTTGATGGGGTTTCTGAAAAACATACCCATCAAAAAACACCTTGGTAAAAACATGGGTTATAAGTGGTTTAAAGGATAATACTTTTTTCACAGATTTCTGTTTAAAAAAATTATTTTTTGCTCCAAAACACCAAATTTGATAAATAATGGTTGAAAAATGGGTAAATAATTGTCAATTTAGATCTACCATACAACCAGTACTTTCACTACAAACTGAGACCATAGATGAGGGATTAATTGAGGATTTCCAGTTTTCAGTAATTTTTGTTAATTTTGTATGGTTTTTACCCCCAAACTCCCAAATGCCCCAACAGCCAGAGTGCTAACATGTCTCATTTTGTAGCATTTTTAATAAGCTTTCAGAAATCATAACATTCAAAATTCCCCCTGGGGGGGGTGGGGGGGGGACTGGGGTCATTGGTGGCTCAAAGACTACATGTAATTGTATCAAGTTTCATGAAATTCCATTGAGAAATAAACTTGTTAGAACTCTGACAGAAATATTTCAATGAAATAAACAAAGGGCAATAACTCTTTAAATAAGGGAGCACAGATTATGAAATGCAAATTCATCCGAGATACTACCATAGTAAACCCTTGTATCAAGTTTTGTGAAATTCTTTTGAGAAATAAACTAGTTTAAGAGTGCCTACAGAAATATTTTAATGAAATAAACAAAGGGCAATAACTTTGAAAACCCTTGTATCACCTTTCATGAAATTCCATGGAGAAATAAATTGTTACAGTGCTGACAAGGAAAGCGTAACATGCGTATGTATGTACATATGTATGTATGTATGTAAGGGCCGAATCCTACATTCCATCCAAACTTTGTTTGTGAGGGGATAAAAAAAGGAAAGTTACCGTTTCAATAATAAATTATATCATATGGTTCTTGCGAAGAAGTTAAACATGTGCAAAAGTTAACAACACACTGAATTAAATACTTATTAAAGGAAGATAACTCAAGTGTGAATCTTTGTGCATTATCTTATAATGTAAGTTGCTTGCATATTGAACCTCTATAAAATAAGTTCAAACACATCCAATTCAAAAGAATATAATTTCATTTTTTATGAGTTGATATTCCATAAACTCAGTAACGTTGTCATAAGTTGATTTCTGGGAAGAAGTCAATGCACATTTTGCAGTATGGGGTTTATAATACATTATATTGATGGAAAATTACAAATAAATGTAATATGCATTTCAGACTTCAAGATTAAAATTTCCAAATCACACTTTTCATAAAAAAGTAACAATTCACAGAAATATATGGGTCTTAAAGACGTCGAAATATATGGGTCTTAAAGACGTCGAAATATATGGGTCTTAAAGACGTCGAAATATATGGGTCTTAAAGACGTCGAAATATATGGGTCTTAAAGATGTCGAAATATATGGGTCTTAAAGACGTCGAAATATATGGGTCTTAAAGACGTCGAAATGCTGTAAAAAGTCAGTCTGGTGTCCATGATGAGTTTTAAGATAATTTAAATCTGCTTTTAAATGTTACTTTTCAATTATTGATTAACAAAATTGATGTTAAAAGTGATTAACTGAAATGTTTAGAATTCTTGCAGCCAATTATTATGCAAATGAGTTTGTGGCCCAGTTGCGTGTTTTGGCATCTCGCTGTGAAGTTGGGCATAAGAAGCTTTGTTGTTCAGGTAATCTAAGCTGATGAGAAACTCACAGCAGTCTTTGAAGTTGGGAAAATGTTTTACAAATATACATAATGGCCTAGAGGATTAAGTGCTTCTGAGGGGAAGTACAGTGTAAGGGTACAATACTGTCACACAGAAAATTGAATATCTTTGCAGCAATGTATATAAGAATAATGCTTTATAATCATATCGCTGATCTATGTATTATGTATCTTTGTTTATTATAACAGCATAATGAATACATCATCGATACTCACATGTGATATAAATGGTAAAGGATGTTAAACAAGAGGCCTATGGGCCACATCGCTCACCTGAACTGTGTTGGTATCTCACAAAAATGGGAATCTCAAATTTACAAATTATTTTAACACTCCTTGAGTGTGGAAGAGGTTAAAATTAAAAATTAATGAAAATGACAAAGCTGGGAAAGATGTGAAAAACATGTCAAAAATTAATTTTCCAATTTATTCCAAAAACAGGAATTTGAATCATGCATCCATAAAAATCTCTCAGATGCATTAGTTTTTTAATCCATGTGGCAGTTCTGGAGAAGATTTTCATTGAGGGGTACCCTCTGAGACCTATTTTGCCCACCCCTGGTTCCACCTCTGAGTCGATCTGGTTAAAAAACATAAACTTGTCAGGGGAACTTGGATACCGTACTTGCTTCCTTTATCCTTCAGCGGTTTTGAAGAACAAATGTGTGAAAAAATGACCCCTCCATTGTTAAGACAAATTATTCAAAATTATTAAGGCTGTCATGTACATTATTACACTCCCAAAGTAAATGTGAAATTGTTTCTTCTTCTTCTGAAAAAAAAATGTACATAATTTATTATCAGATTTTCTAATTTCATATAAAAATTTATTAGTACAAAGTATTCTGTTGTTAATTTTAACTTGAAACCATCTTAATTTAGTGTTGTTTGGTGTTTTAAAAGGTATTAGCAAGATATTATAGATATCCTTTTAGGTCAAGTTAAATATTTCTCTCCATTTTTGTATTCCATTTGAGTGAGAACTAATTCTATTTCTATTAGTTGTATAAAATATTTTTTTTACATTTTTTACTTTTAATGAGATATAGGATTTTATTTGAAACAAAATTTGATGGGATTTTTTCCCCATATTCTGCATGATATTTGTTGGTAACCAAGACTTGATGGCTGAGACAATACCACTATAACAAATAAAATTAACATGTAAATCAAAGATTCTATTAAAATTTATCATCAAGCCATTGTCATCAAGCAAATCAGTAATATATAATATTTTTATCAAACCATGCTTTGTAAATAACAGAAGAATTTCCAATTAATATATTTTTGTTAAGAAATAGTGGAAGTTTTACAAAATTCTATCCAACTTTTAAAGACATCAATCCAAAATTACTTTTCAAGGTAGGTATAATATTACATACATAGTCTAAGCCACAAGATGTTAATTTATCCAAATTTATCTTTAATTTAATTATGTAACTCCATGACTTCTCTTCAAACAAGAGTCTCCTTATCCATGAAATTTTAACTGTTTTAATAAATAGTCTGATATTAGTCATTTTTAATCCACCATACTCATAATTCATAGTAATAATATCTCTTCTAATTCTGTCTGGTTTATTATCCCAAATAAATGAGAAAATAATTTTTTCCACTTCTTTCCGAAAATTTTCAGTAGGGTTTGGTAATGAAATGAAAAGATGATTGAGGACTTGCAGTGCAAAAGATTTTAAAACTATTGTTTTCCCTATTGGTGTCAAATTTCTTTTCCCCCAGTGTTTTAATACAGTTTTCATAGAAATAATTTTAGAGTCAAAATTATACTTGTTATTTTTTCCTACTGACATCAAACAAAATCCCTAGTATTTTAAATGCACTTTTTCCCCATTCCAAAGGATAATTAGTGCATATTTTGTAAAAATGGAGATGAGTGATGAATGGGCATTGATTTTTCACATTTATTTTTTTAGATCTGTAACCATGACAGTTGTGTGGAGCTACTGTATTAGCTTCGGGCCAAAAAGAGAGTGACTTATATAAGCATCTGGTTTCTGTAGGTATACATGCATTTTTGTCTATGTGGAATGATTTTGGCAGGCTTTTTCTGCTGCTGTTAACAATGAATGAAAATGCCATGCTCCTGGCATTGTATACTTTTAAATTATTTTAAAATATCTAATTATTCAAAGTGAATCTGGATTACATTGCTGTTTTTAAAATCTGTGAGCAAACAATGAATTTGATTGAAATTTTAAAATACACAGAATGAATTTCCCTTTAACTAATCAAAGTTAATATGATCTGGATTCATGTTGGTATTTTAACATCCATGTATCCCAACTTTCTGATAGTGCTGTTACTTTAATACAGGTAAACTTTTGCCACGCCTCCTGCCATGGTACATGACAAAATCTTGGAAAATGACCAAAACATGATGTGTCTACTGTATATATGTGTACATCTCAGTTACTGTACAATCAAACAAGAAACTATGTAATTGCGTACAACAAAGTTGCTGCACTTACCATATCTTCATGTTTGCCCTCTGTATATTCTGTATCAACCAGTAAACATTCTAAATCTGAATCTTCAGGTAAACAGCTGCTCTCATTTATAACTTCTGCATGTTTCCGTACAAATGCAAGATGACCTACAGATAATATTAATGTACAGTTATAAACTTCCCAATATATATGGTATACCTTACTCAGTTTATCATTAGATAAAGCTTAAATGGAATATATATAAATATATATATATATATATTAATATATATATATATTATATATATATATATATATATATATATATATATATATATATATATATATATATATATATATATATATATATATATATATAAATTTTGAATGTATAAAACCTTAAACATTTAAATGGAATGTCCACTTTATCTGAATCACATTCTAGACTGACAATTCTAAAACACTGAAATGTAATGAAATACATTTTGGAGTTTCAACTTGCATGAAAATGTCAGCTACTTTTGTTAAAGAACTCAATATTTTCATTATGTAGTGTTCTAGTGTTATGTCCTTAGTTTTTTTTCAAATCTAGAAAGAAGTTACTTTTACTTCTTGTCTTTAGCACTTGTAAAAGAACAGTCACACGTTGTGTTTAAGGAATGTAGCAAATGGCAGCATCAAACCTGGGTCTCCTTACAACATGAGTTCAACTCCTTTCTGATAAACTTCAGAAGTTGATTCAGTTTTATTATTAAAATTATATTTATTAAAAAGTGGAAAATATAATTATATAAGTCCTGTTTGATAATTTCACATCTGCATTGGCTTTTCCTTTACTTCTCCAGGTAAAAAATATAAACCTTAACTAACGTTCCAATTAACACAACATAGGTTTCATTTTAGCTTTACTTCTCCAGGTGAAAATATAAACCTTAACTAATGTTACAATAAACACAACATAGGTTTAGCTTTTCATTTTATACACAAATAAACTTCATATCTATTTCATAAACAAATAAAGCATTCTGAAAGTATTGATGAATCGATACATGCAAAATCATTATGATTGGAATACATGGGAAATCATTATGATGTGAATACATGGGAAATCATTATGATGTGAATACATGGGAAATCATTATAATTGGAATACATGGGAAATCATTATGATGTGAATACATGGGAAATCATTATGATGTGAATACATTGGAAATCATTATGATTGGAATACATGGGAAATCATTATGATGTGAATACATGGGAAATCATTATGATGTGAATACATGAGAAATCATTATGATTGGAATACATGGGAAATCATATAATGTGAATACATCGGAAATCATATAATGTGAATACATGGGAAATCATTATGATGTGAATACATGAGAAATCATATGATGTGAATGATGAGCATTCACAAAACTTTTGGGAGAGACTGATGGAAGCAGACAAACCCCTAGGTCCCTATAAATCGCTTATAAAGCAAGGAGCATGAAACCTACAAATTAGAAGCAAGTACATAATAATCAAATAATAATCAAATCTGATATATCTTTTGACAATTGGTTCAATGATCAGAGGAAGATTTTTCCATTTATTTCCCATAACATGCACTATGGGCTTCACTTTTCAGTTAACATGGTTTAGTGTACACAAGCATTCCTGCCACATTTGGACCCAACAGGTCAAGAAGTTTCAGAGAAGATTAAAAGTTAATATTTTACAAGGTTACCTATGATGTCAATATATTAGGTAAGCTAAAAACATGTACAAGAACACAGATGGTCCCTGCCATCTATATCTTGCAGGGTGACCTTAAAATGATTTGTTGATTGGTCAAACTTACACAGCCAAAATATAACAAAAGGCCAATGGGCCTTACCAGTCACCTGAGTAAAATAATTCCCAGATTTGCCCCTTTTGGAGCCACTATGCATAACAGACAATTCTCATTTGCAATTTTATGGGTTCCCATAGAAAAATATATGCAAAGTTTGGTTAAAATCAAACCATCGATTGCTCAAAAGTAAACCAGATGCTCCTCCTTTAGCAAAACCTACTTAAAAAGGAAATTTCTTTCTTAACATTTTTGTTTTGTACTTTTCCCTGTCTATTATTCTTTTCAAGATTATGGAAAAAAAACAGCCAAAAACATGAAAAATTTGCTCACATGGGGATATAATTCACATAAGCATGAATGTGCTAGGATTAATTCCATAACCTATTGCAATTTCTGTTTTGGATTTCATCTCTTTATCCTGTATAATTTTGTATTTTTCATCAAAGGTCAATTGTTCACGTTTGTTCACGTTGTTGCCATCATGCAATCTTAACCCAATAGATAAATAAAGACAAACAACAACAAACTATTACACATGAATTTTACTCAACAACGACAAACTTCCATTTCAAATTAACCGTTATCAAAACATCTCATTAAGTGCTCACTGGAACTTGTAAATTATTTCAATTTATCTGATTTATAAATCAAAGTGATTTCAAATTAAATGAGTTTTTTAACAAAGGAGCTATCAGCATATTGTAGGGAAATTTTTATTTCATTTCAAACTAACAGATTTTTTAAATTAAGTGAGTTCAATGTATGCGATTTCGACTGTACTTTTCACTTTTTTAGGACAAAATTGTCCAAAACATGATAAATCCACTAAAAAGGAGAAATAACTCCCTTAAGGGTTGACCTTGCAATTTCGGCCCTCTTGACTTCTTTGTAGATCTTTGCATGCTGAACATATTTGCTTCTTTTACTTTCTCCCTATCTATCAAACATTTCAAGAAATGTCACAAAACAGTCCAAAACATGAAAAATCCACTTAAAAGCGGAGATAACTCCAATATTTTTAAGGGGGGACCTGACAATTTCGGACTTATTTACCTTTTTGTTGATCTATATGTGCTGAATATTTTTGCTTTTTTCACTTTCTCTCTATTATACTTTTCAAGATAATAGAACAAAACTGTTAAAACATGAGAAATCCACTAAAAAGGGGAAATAATTCCCATAAGGGTTGGCCTGGCAATTTTGGCCTTGTTGACTTTTTGTTGATTTTTTGCATTTTGAAAATATTTGCTTCTTTCACTTTCTCTTTATCTATTATACATTTCAAGATAATGTCAAAAAACAGTCCAAAACATGAAAAATCCACATAAATGGGGAAATAACTCGCATATGGTGTGACCTGACAATTTTGACAATTTGAATTTTTTGTAGATCTTTTTGTGTTTATCATTTTTGCTTCTTTCACTTTCACATCTATTATACTTTTCAAGATAATAGGAAACAAGAGGGCCTCAATCACTCGCCTGAAACCATCTACAAATGTGGAAAGTAGACCAAGATGAATATGTACATGTAGTTAATCTGGCCAAGAAACATAAATATTGCTGTTTTAAGAAATTAAAAAAAAATCCAGAAATTAAATTTTGGCAAAATTCTTGCACAAAAACATTTCTTCATCTCATTACAAGTAAAACACAATAAATGAATGCATCAAAGTGAATGCAAGAGAAGAAATTAAGGAAATCATGCAAAAATGAATGAAAATGACAAAGTCTGAAAAATTAATATTCTGATCTCTATGAAAAATACAAACTTGAATCATACATCCATGTAGATCACTCAGGTGTGCTGACATGAAAATGAAAAATCCTATAAAAAGGGGAAAATAACTCCCATAAGGGGAAACCTAACAATTTTGTGTTTACTGACTTTTTGGTAAATCTATGCTTGCTGAACATTTTTGCTTCTTTCACTTTCGCTATATCTATTATACTTTTTTAAGATAATGTCACAAAACATGAAAAATCCACTTAAAAGGGGAAATATTTCCCTTACTGGGCGATCTGACAATTTCAGCCATGCTGACTTTTTTGTAGATCTTTGCATGGTAAACATTTTTGTTTCTGTCACTTTCTCTCTATCTATTATACTTTTCAAGATAATAGGACTAAACTGTTCAGAATATGAGAAATTTACCAAGCATTGTATCTATCATACATTTCAAGATAATGTCACAAAACAGCTCAAAACATGAAAAATCCACTTAAAAGGGAAAAATAATTACCATAAGAGGTGACCTGACAATTTCAGCCCTTTTGACTTTTTTTGTAGATCTTTAAGTGCTGAACATTTTTGCTTCTTTCACTTTCTCTCTATCTATTACTTGTCAAGATAATGTCAAAAACAGCCCAACACATGAAAAATCCACTTAAAAGGGGAAATAACTCTCATAAGTGGCAATCTGACAATTTTGATTTTTTGTATATCTTTTTGTGCTGAACATTTTTGTTTCTTTTACTTTTACTCTATCTATGATACCTTTCAGGATAATGTAAAAAAAAACTCCCAAAAACATAAAAAATCCACAAAAAAGGAAATAACTCACATTAGGGTTCGCCCAACAATTTCCAAGGAAATAAAATATTGGTAGACCTTGCAAGCCACTCACTTTAAGGTAACATTTTTTTACATATATTAAATCAAAAATATCTGCTGACTCATTCTTTCTATTTTTAGCCATGGCAGCCATGTTTGGTTCTATCCCAGTTTCATTTGCAAACTTTATGTGGCTTTACATGGTTATACTTTCTGTGAAGTTTGGTTCATATTGACCCAATGGTTCTGGAGAAGTAGTAAATGTTGAAAATTTTACCCCAAAAAACATATTATCCATTTACTTAGGTGCTTGTAACCTTGACCTTTGACCTTCTGATCTTGAAATTTTGTTCAAATGATCTTTAGATAATTCCTAACATCTTTCTCATATATCTTTGTATAGAAAAAGTCAATTAGTTTTTTGTTATTAAGCCATTTGTATAAAATTGTACCCTAAGATACTGAAGCATCCCATAGTTGCTCGTTTATGGACAAATTCTGTTTTCATTCAGAAACAGTTGGTTCATCAAAAGTGGATTTTTAAAGATGTACAAAAGTTTTGGTACTTTTTGGTACCTTTTGGGGCCCCTTTAGGTCCTAGCCCCTTTTCATTCGCAAACATGAGGATATGTCCAACCAAAATTAGTTAAAAATGGCCCACTGTTTCCTGAGATGAAGTCAAAAATGTGTAAAAATTAACAGACAACGCACGACATCAGACAAAAACAATCGCAACATGTCACCTTGAGCCTTTTGCTCAGTTGACCTAAAAATCTCAATTGCAAAAAATTATCAAGGCAATTGTATTTTAAAAGTCATGGCCACAACACGAGTTTTGTAATGCGCAGACAGAGATGGTAGTGGAATAAAAACACTAGATTCCAGGGACATGGTAACATTAGCATTACTAAAATGTGACACTAAATCATGGAACTTACTCTTTCCAGTCTGAAAAAAGTTCAAAAGGTCAAACAGTGGCTTTTTCTCCTCTACATACACTAAATTTCTCGTACTTTCAGGACTGAGTAGATTTCTGACTGGAATCTTATCTTCAGGGTCCAACATAATCAATGTCTTGATTAATAAAATACCAACAATGTTGGAACGTTTACCATCAAAGACCGGGACTCGAGAGTGTGAATGTTCTAGTACCTGCAAAACATCAACATAATAAACCAAGTACATAATACACATGATATAACAAGTTTGAAAAGCTTCCATACATGGACAGGTGGTTGTTGACAAGATATGCAATGACAAGTAACAACTAACAGGAATTATTGACAGGTAATTGTTTATCTGGTATGAAACAAAATGTGGGATTAGCTGTGTTTATTCAAAATTCTGTTTCCCCCTTTTTTACAACATAAATTGATATACAATAACAAAAAATAGGTATACAAAGGCATAAAAATTCTTCAATTCCTATATATTTTGTGAAAATTGCTTCAGAAACCTGGATCTGGCACTTTTTCACAAGTGCAATTGTACTATTTGTATATGAATGTCACACTGGACCACAGGATTTTTTATGACTGTGTATAGCTCTAATTTGTTATTGTACATCAAGGACAAGAAGTAAGAGTAGAAAAAAAATAGAAATACTTTTTGGGTAAACACAGCTAATGCCCCTTTTTGTCTAATACTGAAAAAAATACTTTGTTGCCAGTCAGATATGTCATAATTAGTAACACAGCATGAAGTACAGGTTCATGGTGAGGATACTCATTATTACAGTACAGGTTCATGGTGAGGATACTCATTACTACAGTACAGGTTCATGGTGAGGATACTCATTACTACAGTACAGGTTCATGGTGAGGATACTCATTATTACAGTACAGGTTCATGGTGAGGATACTCATTATTACAGTACAGGTTCATGGTGAGGATACTCATTACTACAGTACAGGTTCATGGTGAGGGTACTCATTATTACAGTACAGGTTCATGGTGAGGATACTCATTACTACAGTACAGGTTCATGGTGAGGGTACTCATTATTACAGTACAGGTTCATGGTGAGGATACTCATTATTACAGTACAGGTTCATGGTGAGGATACTCATTACTACAGTACAGGTTCATGGTGAGGATACTCATTACTACAGTACAGGTTCATGGTGAGGGTACTCATTATTACAGTACAGGTTCATGGTGAGGATACTCATTATTACAGTACAGGTTCATGGTGAGGATACTCATTATTACAGTACAGGTTCATGGTGAGGGTACTCATTATTACAGTACAGGCTCATGGTGAGGATACTCATTACTACAGTACAGGTTCATGGTGAGGATACTCATTACTACAGTACAGGTTCATGGTGAGGGTACTCATTATTACAGTACATGTTCATGGTGAGGATACTCATTATTACAGTACAGGTTCATGGTGAGGATACTCATTATTATAGTACAGGTGAGAATACTCATTACTACAGTACAGGTTCATGGTGAGGGTACTCATTATTATAGTACAGGTTCATGGTGAGGATACTCCTTACTACAGTACAGGTTCATGGTGCGGATACTCCTTACTACAGTACAGGTTCATGGTGAGGATACTCATTATTATAGTACAGGTGAGGATACTCATTACTACAGTACAGGTTCATGGTGAGGGTACTCATTATTACAGTACAGGTTCATGGTGAGGATACTCATTACTACAGTACAGGTTCATGGTGAGGGTACTCATTATTACAGTACAGGTTCATGGTGAGGATACTCATTACTACAGTACAGGCTCATGGTGAGGGTACTCATTATTACAGTACAGGTTTATGGTGAGAATACTCATTATTACAGTACAGGTTCATGGTGAGGATACTCATTACTACAGTACAGGTTCATGGTGAGGGTACTCATTATTACAGTACAGCTTCATGGTGAGGATACTCATTATTACAGTACAGGTTCATGGTGAGAATACTCATTATTACAGTACAGGTTCATGGTGAGGGTACTCACTACTACAGTACAGGTTCATGGTGAGGATACTCATTATTACAGTTCAGGTTCATGGTGAGGGTACTCATTATTACAGTACAGGCTCATAGTGAGGGTACTCATTATTACAGTACAGGCTCATGATGAGGGTACTCATTATTACAGTACAGGCTCATGGTGAGGGTACTCATTACTACAGTACAGGCTCATAGTGAGGGTACTCATTATTACAGTACAGGTTCATGGTGAGGATACTCATTATTACAGTACAGGTTTATGGTGAGAATACTCATTATTACTGTATAGGGTCATGGTGAGGATACTCATTACTACAGTACAGGTTCATGGTGAGGGTACTCATTATAACAGTACAGGTTCATGGTGAGGGTACTCATTATTACAGTACAGGTTCATGGTGAGGGTACTCATTATTACAGTACAGGCTCATGGTGAGGATACTCATTATTACAGTACAGGCTCATGGTGAGGGTACTCATTACTACAGTACAGATTCATGGTGAGGATACTCATTATTACTGTACAGGTTCATGGTGAGGATACTCATTATTACAGTACAGGTTTATGGTGAGAATACTCATTATTACTGTACAGGTTCATGGTGAGGATACTCATTACTACAGTACAGGTTCATGGTGAGGGTACTCATTATAACAGTACAGGTTCATGGTGAGGGTACTCATTATTACAGTACAGGTTCATGGTGAGGGTACTCATTATTACAGTACAGGCTCATGGTGAGGGTACTCATTATTACAGTACAGGCTCATGGTGAGGATACTCATTACTACAGTACAGGTTCATGGTGAGGATACTCATTATTACAGTACAGGTTCATGGTGAGGGTACTCATTATTACAGTACAGGTTCATGGTGAGGGTACTCATTATTACAGTACAGGCTCATGGTGAGGATACTCATTATTACAGTACAGGCTCATGGTGAGGATACTCATTATTACAGTACAGGTTCATGGTGAGGATACTCATTATTACAGTACAGGCTCATGGTGAGGGTACTCATTACTACAGTACAGGTTCATGGTGAGGATACTCATTATTTCAGTACAGGTTCATGGTGAGGGTACTCATTATTACAGTACAGGTTCATGGTGAGGGTACTCATTATTACATTTTAAGCACATTAAGTAAAATACACTGAATCCTGTAGCATTACTACACTCATATCTATACATAGATCTAGTATCTGCAATGTAACTCAGACCTATCAGCTTGTCAAGTCAACCAGACATGAAGAATTTTTATCGGTTTAGTCAGTTGAATTGGTTTGTTCTATACCACTGTTAATGCCCCTTTAAAATAGGCCCATTGGTACTTGAGTAAATTACAAAAATGTTTAAAATTTACCAATGCACATCGCAAGATACCTTTGGTTCAGGGGACCTAAAAACACACTTTATAATCTATCTACAAAAGTAAAATAGCTGTTAGCACCATCGTTAGTCCTTGAATTATGGCAATATATTGATATATCAATCTAATCTGTATAATTTTGGAAAGTGTTTTAAGCCACACTCAACAATTTTTCAGTTATATGGTGGTGGCCACTTGAATCATACATCTATGTAGATCACTCAAATACAATTAGTTTTTCAATTCATGCAGCAGTTCTGGAGGAGAAGATTTTTAAAGAAGAGTACCCTCTGGGGCCTCTTTTGCCCCAACCCGGATCCATCCATGGGTCGATCTGGCCGAAATGAACAAATTTGGTAACAGACTATGAGTACTTGCTTCACATAAAGTTTCATCAAAATCCCTTCAGCCGTTTTGAAAATGAAGTTGAAAGTGTGAAAAAACAACCCCCCCCACACACCTGTTTTTGCAGTTTTAAAAATTTCATTAAAAATTAATGCAAGAGGCCCATGAGCCACATTGCTCACCTAAACTGTGTCAGTATCTTACAAATATGGGAATCTCAAATTTACAAATTTTTTAACACTCCTTGGGAAAATGAATGAAAATGACAAAGCTGGGAAAGATGTCAAAAATATGTCAAAAATTAATTTTCCAATGTATTCAAAAAACAGGAAATTGAATCATGCATCCATAAAAATCACTCAGATGCAATGATTTTTTCAATCCATGCAGCAGTTCTGGAGAAGATTTTGAAAGAGGGGTACCCCCTGAGACTTGAGTCATACATCGATGTAGATCACTCAAATACAATTAGTTTTTCAATTCATGCAGCAGTTCTGGAGGAGAAGTCCATCCCTGGGCCGATCTGGCCGAAATGAACAAACTTGGTAGAGGACCTTGAGTACTTGCTTCCTATAAAGTTTCATCAAAATCCTTTCAGCAGTTTTGGAGAAGTAGAAAATGTGAAAAGTTTATGGACAGATGGACGGATGGACAGACGATGGACAAAAGGCAATCAGAAAAGCTAACTTGAACCTTTGGTTCAGGTGAGCTAAAAAAGGATGATGCCAAAGCAGTGGCAGCAATAGCTCTTTTGTTCTTCAAACAGGGGAGCTAAAAAGGACGACGCTGATGCTGAAGCAGTGACAGCAATAGCTCTTCTGTTTTTTTGATCAGGCGAGCTAAAAAAGTGTGGAAAACGTGTTGGACTGACAGATAAACAGAGTGAGTGAAAACTAAGTCTTCTTCTGCTTTGCCAGTAGGAGATTATAAAGAGCAAATAATAATTAAATTGTAAATGAAGCAAACATGTCAGTTTAGCATGCATCACTTCAAACATACAAAAGTATAGTCCTCTCTTGAAAGTCTCTTCATTACTATGGAACAGAATGCTAGTCAAGGATGCTTTAAAAATATAGTCAAACGTTTCTAAGGGAATTTCATGATTACATTTCTTAAAACTACAATTTTTATTGGCAAATATTATGGCGCCCATTTAATGGCATAGAATACAGTATATTTTTTATCATATTGTGTGCACAATTTAGTTATATTGTGCGCAGTTTAGTTATATTGTGCGCAGTTTAGTTATATTGTGCGCAGTTTAGTTATATTGTGCGCAGTTTAGTTATATTGTGCGCAGTTTAGTTATATTGTGCGCAGTTTAGTTATGTTGTGCGCAGTTTAGTTATATTGTGCGCAGTTTAGTTATATTATGTGTACAATTTCCCTGATGATTTCCCACACGCAATGACGATCTTACTTATAGTATGTTAATTTCCTCTAAAACATCTACATTTGTACACAGCAGTTTTCTGTCCTGTCACATAAACAACTGAAATATCCAACATATAGTGATTCCCAAATTTGCTTTGAACTGTAAACAAACAGTATCGGGAGTACCATCGAGTTATAAAACCACTGTCCAGAATCGCTATGCACTGTGGTTTCATAAGCCTAAAATCACCTGTGCATATTTTTATTATTCATGAAACCTCAGCCAATGTGAGTAAACTGTGCTTGCATTCGTCAACTAATCAGATCTTGGGTTTTAAACAATTTCAGAATTGTATTAGATCAATGGACTACATGATAACTTAATACCGTTGCCGATCAAAACTACTGTGATTGGATAAAATGAACACACTGCTTTATAAATATTCATTAAGTACGAGAGATATCGGGTACAAGAAACCATGGGTAGATAAGTGCATGGTGATTACAGACCATGGTTTTATGACAATGAGGGTGCTGATCTATATAAACATCTATGCACATTCAGGGGTTCTAAAAATTTCTTTGTTTTCAAAACCAAAATCAGAACACCAGCTCCTTGACCTTATATCCATATAACCTGGTGGGCTGGAGACTCATGAACCCTTTCTTGAACTGAACACCTTCAAATTTTAGGTACCAGTAATAAAGTACAACAACTTCAAATTTACACTGACAAGAGTATTCTTTCTTATTTGTTATCCTACCTATGAGTACCCAGTGGAGAACAAAAAGTTTAAAAATTGTCATAACTGAAAATTGAATTGAAAGGGTTAATCCGCCTGCCACGCTTTGTGAATCTGAAAACACTGAAAAATTGGTAAGTACATGTATACCTTCATAAGTGATTCTACAATCAAACAAGTGATGGGCACGAGTGAGGGCAGGACCCCCCCCCCCCCAACAATACACCACCAGCTGTGGGACATATACTGTAAACAATTATTATATGCATCATTTTTTATTCGCAAATGGTCAGTTGAAAACAAAGTCGCAACGATTAATTTCCACGGTAAAGTAGCTTTTTTTATTAATTTCGTAAGGCGTGTTTGTATCAATTTTGGAATTCTTACAACCACCCCTACACAAGCTAAAATGCTACCATAAGTAGAAACATCCAGACCAAATATAACCAAGCTGGCACCAATATCAACTGAACAGCAAGCCTGGAACAAAAATTTGTCATTGGAATTAAACACAGCAAATTTTTGCAAAAAAACACTATGTCAAAAAACATTAAAAATTACAAAAAAACAAGAGACACAATCACTCACTCGAGAACCATCTACAAATGTGGAAATAAGAAAAAGAAAAATATGTATATGTAAGCTGCTGGCCAAGAAACATAAATATTGCTGTTTTAAGAAATTCATAAAAATATCTAAAAATTACAATTCAGCAAAATTCTTCACCTAGATTTGTATATATATACAAGTAAAATACATTAAATGAATGCATCTTAGTGAATGCAAGGGGAGATAATCGAGGAAATCATACAAAAATGAATGAAAATGACAAAGTCTGAAAAGACTTCAAAAACCTATCAAAAATTAATATTCCAATTTCTATGAAAAATACAAACTTCATTCGTACATCCCTGTAGATCACTCAGAAATAATCTGTTTTCCAATGCATGTAGCAGTTCTGGAGAAGAAGATTTCTAAAGAGGGGTACCTAATGTGACCTATTTTGCCCCACCCTGGGTCCATCCATTTTGACAAAATTTTTGCACAAAAACATTTCTTCACCTAATTACAAGTAAAACACAAAGTCTGAAAAAACTTGAAAAATATCATGTCAAAAATTTAAAGAGGGGTCCCTTCTGGGAATTAATCTGCCCCACCATGGATCCACCCCTGGGCCAATCTAGCTGAAAACTACAAGCTTGGTAAAGGACTTTGAGCACTAGCTTCCTTTCAAGTTTCATCAAAATCCTTTCAGTAGTTACAGAGAAAAAGTTGAAAATATGAAAAGTTTACAGACGGGAATGGATAGATAGACGAGGAGTGCTTACAATAGCTCACCTGAGCCATGTGCTGAATACAGATATTCCAAATAAAACTTCACTACATCAATGCTAGACCCCCAAGAAACATTCACACCAAATATCATCAATTTAGCACCAGTATTAAGTGAACAGCAAGCTGGTAACCAAAACTTAACGTTGGAGCTAAAAGCAAAGTTTGTCGCCGATCCCATTGGAAAAGTAGTGCCTAAGTCATGCTTTTGTGATTTCATCACCGGGAGACAAAAATCAATCATGGCGTACAGAGACTTCGGAATACTCTGACAAAAATCAATCATGGCGTACAGAGACTTCCGAATACTCTATGCCTAGTGTGTTTTGAGGACAATTCGTCTGCCAGATATACAAGAATGCAATTACCTATTGTCACTTATCAAACAGAACAGACTTAAATGTTTTTGGAAAACACCTCTATTGTTTATCCATCAATTTTTCTTACATCTAAATGCTATGTTGTAAACAATTACACATTTCACACTTAAGTCTGTATTAATATTTTGACACTAATGAGTTATGGTGACACTACCACACTTATGTCACAAGTCAAGTGCTCCAAGACTTGACGATGGTTACTGAAGCATGGTAATCTAATTTTTAGTGGTTTAAAGGTAAATATCTTGGTATCTGTGTGGTTTTCGACACTGCAGTTTTTTCATTATTTTATGGTTATATGGGTAAGGTAATAACGTGTACAATATCTTGGAGGCATATGTTGGTACATACCATTTTATGGTTATATGGGTAACGTAATAACGTGTACAATATCTTGGAGGCATATGTTGGTACATACCATTTTATGGTTATATGGGAAACGTAATAACGTGTACAATATCTTGGAGGCATATGTTGGTACATACCATTTCATGGTTATATGGGAAACGTAATAACGTGTACAATATCTTGGAGGCATATGTTGGTACATACCATTTTATGGTTATATGGGTAAGGTAATAACGTGTACAATATCTTGGAGGCATATGTTGGTACATATGTTATGGTACATATAACGTGTACATTTTATGGTTATATATGGGTAAGGTAATAACGTGTACAATATCTTGGAGGCATATGTTGGTACATACCATTTTATGGTTATATGGGTAAGGTAATAACGTGTACAATATCTTGGAGGCATATGTTGGTACATACCATTTTATGGTTATATGGGTAAGGTAATAACGTGTACAATATCTTGGAGGCAGGCATATATGTTGGTACATACTTGGAGGCATATGTTGGTACATATTTTTATGGTTAAGGTATATGGGTAAGGTAATAACGTGTATAATAACGTGTACAATATCTTGGAGGCATATGTTGGTACATACCATTTTATGGTTATATGGGTAACGTAATAACGTGTACAATATCTTGGAGGCATATGTTGGTACATACCATTTTCATTGTACTGTCACACATGCAGTCATCAGCACTCAGCATAAAAACATCATTCAATGGCAACATGGCATCTTTGACCGATTTATTTTTCATGTCTAGAGCACCCTGAAATGTTAAATAGAAAGCTTTCATGTCTAGAACACCCTGGAAAATTCACAAATAATATGATACAGTGAAGTCTATCTAGTCTGGGACTGGTTTTACAAAAGATCCTTAGTCTTAGGACCTGACTTAGGACTTGTGATACAAAGTTGGTTAGGTCTTGTGATTTATGACTAAATATGGTCAGGTCAGGCATATTGTGTAGATCAAATTTAGTGTTGTATATGTCAAAATTTATCTCTGCAAATGTAGCAGATATAAGTATTTATAAACTATCAAGATCTTATTTGAAAATATGCATATATGCCTTAAGGCTAGAGTTAGGGTAAAGTTAATAAAACAGTCCTAAGTTTTGTCTTATGGTAAATATATTTAAGACTTATGACTTTATAGGACCGCTTGTTAAAATACATCCCTGATCACTGAGTGTTCAGACACATTCTTATTTAACAAAATCATTTCATATTCTTTTGGAATTTCACATCTTTTTATACTAAACACATTTTCTGACCACTGCAAGTTCCACTGCATATTCTCTGTCACAGCACATGTTTTATGCATTAAATATTCAAATCACACATAAAGAAGACAATTGACAGCATGTAAGCACTTCAAATTCAATGTATAATCAATGTATAAAAGAATGCTTTCTAATGCTCAAGACAAAGCAGTCCAGTCAAGGTCTGACTCAACATGTTTTTCTTTTTTTTAATTTTCTATTGAATAATATATCAGTAATGAACTGATAGTGCTTACATGTTCACATAAACAAATGTATATTTGTATCTTGGATTTGACA
Source organism: Atrina japonica (assembly GCA_030159075.1). Classification (NCBI taxonomy): domain Eukaryota; kingdom Metazoa; phylum Mollusca; class Bivalvia; order Pterioida; family Pinnidae; genus Atrina; species Atrina japonica. Next base: position 32,043 of record BROG01000557.1, read on the forward strand.
CAGAACAATTAAAATAGGACTTAAGGGGGCATAAGTTATGTATGCAAACAAATTCTGTTTTGTTTTTCTACTTTAACTACTATATTCCTATATATTTGTAGAAATAAGGCCAGTCCACTGTGGTATGCATACACGAATTGTACGGTTGAATTAATCAATTACTAGTGAATAATTGCCAAACTGGGTTTCTCTAGCAATTTTCACAAAATAAATAGGAATATAAGAATTATATGCCCGTGTATATCTTTTGTTTGTTATTGTATATCAATCTACTATGTGTCCCAGCAACCGTGGAAAGTGTTTTTTTTTTGTTTTGTTTTTTTTTTAAATTTACATGAATGAAATAATCAAATTATAAACAAGGGCTACTATTACATGGTGTCCACAAATGGTGGAACAAGTCGTGTTGATATCAACCAGCATTTCTTACATACTAATCTGCAATTTTATTCTTCACAGGTTTTGAGGAATAAAAGCCATAAGGCTGAAATCGCAATCGATGATACCAGTAAATTTTAAATTTCATAAAAATCAAACAATGTTGACATATTGATGAATCAGAAGCCCCTGTTTGCCATAGATTGCAACAAAACCAATACCATTGAAATTGCAATCCCTTGATACCCATTAATTCCAAATTTCCTCAAAATCTGACAATGTTGAAATTTTGACCAATCAGAAGCCTCAGTTCGTTATACACAACAACGAAACCCATGTCACTGAAATGGCAGTCCCTTGATACCCATTAATCCCAAATTTCATCAAAATCTGACAATGTGAAATTTCAACCAATGAGAAGCCTCAGTTTGCCATAGATGACAATGAAATCCATATCACTGACATCGCAATCCCTTAATACCCATAAATTTCAAAATTCATCAAAATTGGACAATGATGAAATTTTGACCAATCAGAAGCCTCAGTTTGCCTTGGATGGCAACAAAACCCATATCATTGATATTGCAATCAATTAATACCCATAATTCCAAATTTCATCAAAATCAGACAATGTTGAAATTTTGACCAATCAGAAACCTTGGGTTGCCGTAGACAGCAACTAAACCATATCATTGAAATTGCAATTGATTAATACCCATAAATTTCAAATTTCATCAAAATCAGACAATGTAGAAATTTCAACCAATCACAAGCCTCAGTTTGCCATAGACACCTAAAACTATAATCATATGAAGTTTCATTACAGTCTGTCTAGTAGATTCAGAGAAAACATGTGGACAAATTTTGACCAATCAGAAGCCACAGTTTTCCATAGACTCCATTTTTAATGATGTCACACCTGCACACCCACACCTTTCATCATATAAAGTTTCATTACAATCCGTCAAGAAGTTTCCAAGAAAACATGCAGACAAGTTCATCACTTGTAAATCACCGTAGACACTGGATTGAAAATACTGGCGAAACACCCCTGCAAGGAATTAACTCCTCCGTTGACTTGCGTACAAGAACACATGAATCATACATCCATATAAATCACTCAGATCCAATTAGTTTTTCAATCCATACAGTAGTTCTGAAGAAGAAGATTTTCAAACAGGGTTGCCTATTGAGACCTATTTTGTCCCATCCTGGATCCACCCCTAAGCCAATCTGGCAAAAAAACAAAAACTTGGTAGGGGACCTTGGATACTCACTTTCTGTAGTTTGGTGAAAATCCCTTTAGTTGTTTTGAAGAACAAGCTGACAATGTGAAAAAAATGCACCCCTTACCCCCTCATTTTTGAAGTCTTAAAGAATTCATAAAAAATTCCAAAAAATATATTCCAGCAACAAAATTCTCTCACAAAAGTATTTCTTCACCTATCTACAGGTAAAACACATAAAATTAATGCAATATAGAGAACCAATTGGGAGGAAATAATGGAAAAATGGATGACACTGACCCTCTAAAAAGTTAATTAAATAATTTTCCGCTTTCTACAAAACTAACAAACTTGAAACATACATCTATGTAGATCACTCAGATGCAATTACTTTTTCAGTCCATGCTGCTGTTCTGGAGAAGAAGATTTTCAAAGAAGGGTACCCCCTGAGACCTATTTGACCCCACTCTGGATCCACCCCTGAGCCAATCAGCCCAAAAAACAAACTTGGTAGAGGACCACGGATACTTGCTTCCTGTAAAATTCCTTCAACCATTTTGGAAAAGAAGAAGAAAGAAGAAACAAACTGTATAGTCCCCTCCAGTTACACGAGTGTAGCATGAAATTTTGATTCATGAGATATTGAATATGTCTGTTACGAAATGCCTCCCCAAACCACAAGCAGGATTTGTCACATATGCAGCCCTAACATCTTGGCCATTTTCATATAGTTATGACAAGTGGTCAATGAGAAATTGAAATTATTCCAACCTTCTGCATCAACCCTGTTGTGACCCATTTTGAGAACTGCTAAAAAATGAAACTACATGTATGAATGCACAACTTTATAATCAGAACTAACATCCTGACAAGTTTCATAAAATTACAATAAATGGTATGTGAGAAAACATCTGGGCAAGTTTGTGTCTGATGGAAGAACACAACAAATTAATTGTGCAAAAACACTTTGTGGGACAAAATAAGAAACAGATTAAACACATCAAGTCTCAAAACTTTATTTGGGGCAATGAAAATAAGTTTGATGTGAGCATTATTTTTCTATAGGACAGACAGACACAACAAAACATAATGAACCTATGTCCGACTCAAAACAAAAACCATAAAGACAACAAAAGTAATTAAATGATACATAAAAAGATTGGCAGTTTAATTTAAAGAGGAAGTGTGAGTAATGGATAAATGGATCACTCCTGTTTTCTAATATGTCACATAGATGAGCTAATGAAACCTGCTCTGGAGTCTGATGTGAATGACCACTTTTAGGTGTGTAATGTTGGACCAATGTAAATATGACTAACAGGATCTCGAGAGTTTATCAAATGGTAAAGAGATAACAAATCGTGAGTCTGCAAATTAACCGTGGAGCATCTTTGCTGAATCAGTCCTATCCAAGACTATGAAAGGAACACTTTGGGATTTTGTGTGTTCAGTGTTGTTTATAGTCTTTACATCCCTTTCAGATTGCTTAGGTATTAGCGAGAAACTGTAAAACTCACCTTTACGGATGAGTTTTGGTAGCCAGAAAGGGGAAGAGCTTCGTAAGACATCACAACGCGGACTCCAGTTGCGAAGTACGTGCTTCACTATTGGCTTTGTATCAGCGGTGCCTCAGGCATGGACGGCAATTAATACACTTGCTGATTTACTGAGTGAATATATCTGTTCAATAATGTAGGAATAATTATTTTCAACTGTCGCAGTCGTGATTTTTGTTTGGGAATTTTTAACTGATCATTAAAACGAGATTAAGTTGTGACCTTTTCCTTATTAGGCAACGATATTCTACAGAAAAAAGGCTAGCTTTTTTCATTATTTATGAATCTATGCTTACCTCTCTTTGTAAAATAGCATAATCGTCATCCACGGACAACAAATGATTAAAATATTAACTTTGCGGAATTAAATTGTAAAAACAAAATAACTGAATTACTATTTTTAATTTTTTTATAAACTGGTATCGTAGTAGAAGGTGTAAATTGTATGTCATTTTGAAAAGACAACTGCCGTAAATATCGCACTGTGCTATTGGCAGAGCAAATAAAGAGACATATATAATGGAAATTGAGAGCAACATCAACTGTAAAGAAAATCGAAATGAAAATACAGTTTTATAATAAACAACAATTATTTTTTCCCCAGGGTCATGTTTTTATTTACCGTTGGTTAAAGATTACATGTTAATTATATAAATGCATGTAACTTTGTCACTCTCAAAATACTGTACGGAAACATATCATAAATCAAATTTAACGTATGTCGTCTTGATATATGAAAAAATAAGTTAAAATGTAGTATTTATGTATGTAAATTGTATTTTACAAAATTATCAATTTACTAAAAAATAAATCACATTTTCCAGTTACGTGTGATATATAAAGGTGTGTTTTGCCGAATGCCTGAGAGACTAACACTACACCCAATCATCTCGGAAATTAAAATTTTAATTGGGTCCCAAATGGAAGTTGCATTATATTTTCACACTCCGATTTTTTGCAAACAAAGCAAGACATGGAGGTGTAATTTTTTTATTCTTTGTATTCTATTTTGGATTCCGTCTGAGACACATGTTTATGACTCTAATGATATTTATAGTATTTTACAAGTTAAAACAGAGACATATATAACACATATAAATGTCTCTGGTTAAATCAAAATAGATATCCATACAATTAATTTATCAATAAAAAATAACAATTTTCGGCACCCTTATCTATTATGGTCATTAAAATTTTAATCTATCATCAGTCAGTATTTATTTATTTATTTATTTACATTTTTATTAATTTCTTACATTTCTTTTTATGAATTATAAAATACCGCCACTTCTTTGAAATTTATTCAGACATCAGATATCGTATGTAGCTTTATACACAGTCAGAAGGAATTAATCTATCTCAGACTACAAACCCACCCGCTAAGAGTCCCTGACTGGTTATATGACATGGCAATATACTGGAAGGTGTGAAGTAAGTGTTTGTTTTAAGGATTAAAAATAGCATACATACATCACAGGCGGCCGTTGTTCTTTTTTCTTTATTAAACATGAGAACACACGCAAGAAAAACTAAAGGGATAAAAACTCTGAATAAAGCGTGATACTCTAAATCAAGCATAACTAAACCATCTATCCATAAATATGACACAATGAAAAAGTCAAAATCATGTTCCTTATATGACTGCATGATTTCATATATTTTAAAAGTGTCAAAATAATGATTTATTTGGTAAATTTTGTGATTTTACCAACGATGAATATGACTTGCTTTCCCATCCACTTTTAATTTCTGCAATGCCAATAGTCATCCTAAGGCCATTCCGTGATGTCACAGAGTAACTCACAAGTTTGCCAGAAGTGGAATGAATTCTTAATTAGTTTTCTTCCGAAAGCAGGTAAAATTGCTCACTTTTGCGGCCAATATCTCGAGAACATGCCTACCAATTTTGATCAGGTTTCTGATGTTGTTCTTAGAACGACGAGTTCTATAAATACAGAAGTTTTCATTTTTCACACAGGGTGCTCTTTAATTCACAAGGCTAACTCGCCCTTGTCTGACTTAAAGGCATAAATGCGGTCAAAATGGATTTTTTGTTTGTATTAAAAGTTTAAAATATTTGACATTTTATACAAATAAAAGGTTTTTAAAAAAATCCTTGGTTGAAAAAAAAGTTGTATTTGTGAAAAAACACTGAATTTGAATAATTGTCAAGTAAACATTTCTATTCTTACACGAATGGCATAATATCAATCGTTTGCGTCTTTTATTCACTCTAGGCAATACATGTATGATGTTAAAATTTTCAACGGCAATATACATGAATCTTTTTAATCAAATTTTTGGACTATTTGTGGGATATTTTTTTATCAAAATGACAGCCAGCCTGTATGTCTTTAGGATTTTGGAACATTAATCTAAATGTATGATAAGACTATCTATCTTTGTTTTTTTCTTTTTACTTATTTACTTAATCTTTGCTTGTTTGTATGCTTTTCTTTGTCTGTCAAGCTCCCTTTTTAGGTGGGTGGTTTTAAATTATGTGTTGCTACAGACATGTATTTTTTTTTAAATAAAACAGTAAAAAATCTTTAAGGAATTAGTTCCTTTAATCAGTTATTTAAACATGAATTTGAATGTGTTTTTATTAAAAACGTAACTAGATCTACCGGTAATAAATTGTTAGTAATGTTACATATCTTGTTATCAAACATGTGCATTTACAATCTCTCCTGGCTGACAGAATATTGATACTTTAGTTTGACAGAACTTTACCAATGTTTACAAAATCCTACATGTACATGTATATGTGAGTATAAAAACCTAGTCAGGAACATCAGAGACATATATGTCTCTGGGAACATGCACAAACCATGCAGCATTGTTTATATCCAAATACCAAAACATCTACCTAATTATAGTACAAGGGTAATCATTTGTAGTGCATGCTAAATTACATCAGCGAGATGGAGAAAAAGACGCCAGGAGTCCTAGACCTAGGCTTTTACCGGAGTGGAAACAAACACCAGTCAGTAATTTGTGTTGAGTTTGAGAGTAAAGATTTGTTTAAGTGAGAAACATGTCGTTTATCATCTGTGATGAAGATAAATTTAATCTTTCACGAACAAAATTAGAGGGTACCTTATCAACAACATTTTCTTGACATGACTTGTGATCCAAATTATTTGGAAGCAATGCAGCTGAATTATTGAATTTTATAAGACTTTGTTTTTAATCTCTCACTTTACATATCGTTAACTAGATTTATGGAAATTAAGGTGTCAGACTTGAATTGGTCAGAATTTTAACTCGCCCTGTCAAAAAGCTAGTCTAGCGTCTGATGAAGTCAGCTGTCAAACTTGTCCAGCCAAATTTTAACTCATATGACAGGGGAATTTTACACTCCTTTGATTTATCACATGAGGATACTTCCTGTCAAGTTTGATTGAAATTGGCTGATTGGTTCATGAAAAGAAGTAAAAAGTGTCTGAAAGTTAACAGCACACAATGACGATGGATGGAGACAGACAAAAGATGATAGCAATAGATCACGCTGAGCCTTTGGCCTAAAAAATGACCTAATAAATTATTGCCAATTCTCAAAATTCCCCAACGTTTAAGGAATTTTACCCCCAAATTGACCCCAGGAACATTAAACCAATTTTTTTATTCTAAATCTAGTTGTATGTTTCATAATCTATCGATGTGCCAAGTTTTGTTGATCAGCCCTAACCACATAAAATAATGTCTGACAAATGTTATAAATGTTAATACTGCCGTTGTTGTCACCATCAGAGAAGTAAAACCAATGTCTACCTTTCGCTACTCTATTGTGGCAAGACAAAAACCAAGGATCTACTGATTTTCTTAGTTAATAACTTTCTTCACTGGGACAAAGTGAGACTTCTGTCACAGATACTGTAAAGTGTAATAAAATAACCTCAAATGATTTTCTCATTTCTATAGTGAACTGTGCAGACAGTTGGATAATCCTAAATTATGTAACTTTAGCAACTAGTGATAAACCTAAATCATTTGTTGTCACTACAGTTGTTATAGCAACTGGTAATAAGCCTTAATTATATTATGTTTAAGCCTCAATTAGATAATATCTCTAGAGTGTCTAGTCATAAGCCTAAATTTTAGGATGTTACTATAGCAACTAGTGAGAAGTTAGAAGTCTCAATTACAAAATACTGTAAAAACTAGTGAAACCTCATTGATATGATGTGATCATAGCAACTAGTATTCAGCCTTAATTATTAGATAAGACTAATCGACATAACTAGAGATGCCTGAGACAGATTATATCAAATTTGTAATAGGATTGTCAGTGTACAAGGTAGTAATTGACCATACCTGAATAATTAAAACTTCATCAAGAGTTAGTGTATCTCCATTGTCATCTGTTTCATCCTGACGCTTTAGATCACAACTGCTAGGCCCATGTAAATTGACCAAAACTTTCAGTTCAGCTCTGCGATAGAAGGTATTATGGTCTTTACCCAGAAGACAATCTAACAGCTTTGACAATGGCCAGGAAACAATGCAAAACAGACCCATCAACACATAAACAAACCTGCAATAATCAAATATATATTAAATTTCAAAGTACTGCATTGTCAAAATGTTATCTGTACAGCATACATGAATATAACTGCAACAACAACCAAGGGGCTCACGTCCACAGTTCAATATCACCATTCAGACCACTACAACAAAATATACTTTGCTGCATGTTCTGGGGTAAAATTACAGAGTTTTGTTTTACCTCTTATGGTTAGTATGGAAGTTACAAAAATGTAGCAGCAGTTGTCATATAGCAATTAATTAACTAATTCACCCCTAAAAACACATTTGGACTGGCCTAAGTCATTGTTTTGGAGAAGAGTCTATTGTCTTTCAGGGGTTGATGAGTTAATGGCAAAATCCTGGTCAAGTCATGTGTATAATATGGTAATATACAGTCAAATTGGGATGACTGTCTAACATAGTTTTTTTAAGATGTCCAAGTTTTCTCACACTTTGATATTTGGCAGTTTCACTGAACCCTAAGTGCAATATCTTACTGAAATCTGATAAATATAGAAGATATTCTAATCCTTGGTTGTATCAGCAGGGATATTATAGTGTTCTGGATCAAATTTGAGATACCTTCTTATAATTTGTTTTTACCTACATCGATAGATCTAGCACATTTGCAGGAGTTTGAAAGTCTCGAACAATGTTATTCCCAGATTTATTTCCCCTTTCACCAACAAGCCTCTTTTACAATTTGTTTGTATTGTTTTATTTTTTTTTAATGCCTATATAAGATGATGATCTATTTACCCCCATTACTGGGTACTTAACTACATAAAGGAACCATTAGCAAATACAGAAGAAAGTACTTGGACTCCTATCTCATTAGTTTTTACTGCCCCCCCCCAAAAAAAAAACCCCAAAAAACAATCCACTTTAGTAATCATGTACATTTTTTTTTTTTGTTGTTGGATGACTAGAATTACTTTAATATATTTGCTATATAAACACATGTCAAGTCATATAAAATTTCACTGTACATTTTGTACTTGTAGAAATCACGAATGTAGGTAATGTCTTTTTTTCTAAATAAAATCAGCATCAAAGTAACAACACTTGGTTAGCATCTTATAAGGAATATTCATGCCATGTCTAGTTTCAATCTATTCACCATGCACCTCTCAAAATGTGAAATGTGAACAAATGGATGACAAGTGATGGCAATAACCAAAAGGTTCAGTAGTGCAAAATCGATCTCTTAACCAGGTGAAAAAAAAAACATAATGCACTGAATATTCATATGGTAAAAGTGATGACATTCATGTTTTGTCACTAGTGATCACATGTCAAACAAGAGGCCCAAAAGACCAAGAAGAATATGTACATATAGGCTAATCTGGCCACGAAACAATATTGCAGTTTTAAGAAATTCATAAAAATATCTAAAAACTATATTTGACCAAAATCATTGCACAAAAATATTTCTTCATCTATATGCAATTAAACACATTAAAAGAATGCATTATTGTGAATGGAAGGGGAGATAATTGAGGAAATCATGCAAAAATGAATGAAAATGACAAATTCTGAAAGAACTTCTAAAACATGTCAAAAATTAATATTCCAATTTCTATGAAAAATACAAACTTGAATCATACATTCATGTAGAACACTAAATAACAATCTGTTTTTCAATTCTGGTTCTGGAGAAGAGGATTTTTTTTAATGAGGGGTACCTTATGTGTCCTATTTTGCCCCACCCCAGATCCACCTGGGGCCAGTGATTTTTCGTTTCAAGTTTTGATGAATTCCGTTTTTCTTCTGTTTTCATAAGATACACACTTTAAATGAAGAATATCTAATAATACAAATTCATAATCATACTTTCAATAGTCTGCCACACAAATTTAATGAATGACTTGAATAGGGAATCAAATGAAACATAAATGCAAGGATGTATGATATTTTATGATCAAATATTTGATAAATATTTTGTAAGTGCTTTCAGAGAAAAAGTTGAAAATATGAAAAGTTTACAGACAGACGGACGCCAGACGGGGAGTGGTCACAATAGCTCACTTGAGCCTTCAGCTCAGGTGAGCTAAAAAGTAAGTAATACAGGTGTTCTGCTGATTGTTGTGAAATGACATGAAGTTTTTGAAGATTTTTTTACATGTACAGAGCTCAGTCATGTGGATGGATTTTTGTAGTAAAGCCTGTGCAGTTACCTATTGTTCAAGAAAATTTATTTAATGTAATTGCATGATAAGGATTCCAGATATCATATGAATGCTTTTGAGAAAATTGTGAAAACCAGTGTGCTATCTATACCAAAACATACTATTCAGGACTAAGTTTTACAAAATTTCGTAAGTTTACGATAAGAATTCAGGCTTACGAGTTTTGTAAGTTCATTCTTATGATAAGAAGTGTCTATTTTATTAAGCACTTCATATATTTTGTTTGTCAACTTAAGTTACGAAAGAATCGTAACTTACAATTTTGGAGCTTTCCTGTGAGAAAGGTAAATTCTCCATAGTAAGAGACGCGTGGTTGTTAGTTTCATTTTCTCCAGACAAACGATTCAACAACATTACATGTATATATTCAACACAACATAGATGTGTGTATATAAATGCTTTATTCCTGTATTACAAAATATATACAAAATTTATGCATAAAATATGTATGTGCATTGCCCCATTAAATTTGTCATGCATTGCCCCATTAAATTTGTCATGGTCAAATGATTCTAAAATGATAAAACTAAATATTCTAAAATTAGTTTTACTTTAAGTTCACCATTTCTGTTCCACTTGGCTGAAATTTGGCCAATCTTAAGTTTAATGCCAGCAGGTCGATTTTGGGCTAATGCAAATGCCCTATTTTAAAATATTTAATGCATGTTTTATTTTTTTCTTGAATTTATTTATTTAATGTAAATTCAATGTGAAATGTCATTATAAAAGTAATAAATTATATATTCATTAAAAAATCTTTAGACTGCTAACAGGCTGATCATGCCAACAGGCTGACTGGGCCAATGTATAATACTTCTTTTTGTAACAATGTCTCTCAGATTTATGTATTTTAACTGTTATTCCCAAGCAATTAAGATTATTAACTCCAAATTGAAATTGAGAAATTAAAATTATAGCAGATACAATAGAAATGTAGCCTACCGGATTTGTTTACCTCAACATGTCACATGCTTCATTACATTATCTAAACTTTTTATCTATTACAACATGGCTCCTGAATGATTTTACAAAAATGTAGATTCTAAGTTATTCACTAGTTATAATAAATATGAAAACCTTCATTCTGCATGATGTTGATGCTACTGTCTGGAATTTATTGGTTGCATGTAAATACAAAATTACCACAGTTGTCATGTTAAAAAAATTGTATTTACACCCACCCAGTAAATTCAAAATTTACGATGACACTATTTTGGTATATTTAGGACATGCATACTGAATGAATCATTCTAAAACTTTCCATACTTCAAAGACTGTTGCACGATCCTTATTAGTTGAAGGTCAGTTTCAGTGGACACAGCTTGTAGAGTCCTGACACAGTGGGTGCTGAGATAAGGGAATCGTTCAAAAGTATAAACTATATAGATAGACATAATGTAAATGATGTATATTTGTTACCGACACAGTATTGAATCCCAATGCTATCGTAACATGAAAGATTATTATTTTGTGACTTGATCATGTATACTGTGAATTGCGCACACACGAGGTCACATCTAATAGTTCTATTAAGCATGATTACAAATGGATGTTTGGAATAGGCCCCTAGAAAGTTGAAATATGATTAATCTAAGTCAGAAAACACGTGCTTAGGCCTAATGTTAGATCTATGTCAACAACATTGAGTCACTTAAATTGTTATCTATTACATTCAAAATTATCAAGAATAAAGTTTCAGATTCCAATTGCACTTCCGAAATATGTAATAAGATGATAAAAGTTGTTAAATCCGTAAAGGAGATAATGATTTAACATGTACATGGATACAAAACAGTGGCAATGCTAGCTCTTCCTCTATCTTCCAATCTCTGTATTCATACAACAGAAGTAGATCCTAATGTGTAAATGAATATATAGAAAGCCTAATACATCGATTCATTTATCAAAGTTATCACAAAAGTTTGTTTACTAGCTAATATTGTTTTATAGCATGGTAGAAGTTACAACAAATACATTAATAGAAAGAACTGAATATACTTGTCAAAAGCCTTACTTTTAGTGTACTATATTGTTTTGAGGCGGCACACAAAAACTGTGAAGAGTTGGAAAATCTGCAAGGTCCCTATAGACCCTTTAGCAGTAACGGCAGTTCTGTGACTTTGCCAGTCTTCCAGTTGGCAAAATGATAGAGATACTGACAAAAACATAGACGCTGTAACTGATTGTTTCTTGACATCATTTTCTGTGAATCTGTATCATTTTGCCAACCGGAAGACTGGCCAAGTCACAGGACCACAGTTACTGCTAAAGGGTCTATATAATGTTTCGCTTCGCTCAATGTCATAAAAAAAGTAGAAATTGCGACTCGTAAATATACCACTGTATGATATCCCTATCCCTAGTTTTTTTTTTCAAAAGGGGGGGTTATAAAATTTTTAGATTTAAAAATGTTATACATACATCGCTACAAGATTGTTTTTTTTAAATTGTTGGCTTAATTCTGTAGCAAGAATCATACTTAGCATTGTCCAGCTTCCGAAAATGAAATAACGACCTGACCACCTAACATAAGATATTGATTGGTTAACCACTGCAATTTTCCGGAGATTTTGCACTGCAAGATAGCCTCTTATATACACATACAATGTATTTAAAGTTCTTTCCATCATGAAGAAGGGGAATCAACATGCAAAACATTACTTACGGTGTAAGAGCAGCACCGATTGCCAACCCATACCTAGTACAAATTGCCTGTGGCACAACTCTGAAAGATAACAATGATGAAAATACTCAATCTTTCATCGTCATATCTATATATCTATCTATAATATTGATGAGTATAAAGAAAATCCTAACTAGTAGAAAGAACCTCCGTGATAAGTTAGAAAAAATTAACATTGTGTCAAGTTAAGAATCTAGTTTTATGCAAGTGGTTGTTTTTGTTGTTTTTTTTATTCTATTTACATTTTAACATGAAGTATATAGAAATTAGAACTTTGAACCTCAATATACATATTACATTTATTTAGCTTTTTATTCTATAATAAAATATTTTATGCTTGGAATAAACATTTTCAAAGTTTTTATATCTAGGATTTAGTCAAGGAGCTGGTAGTGT